>PVHP010024079.1:0-26713 GCA_004024765.1 Zapus hudsonius
TTTTCATGATTATCAGGTCAATTTCTGTTCCTTATGATGTGCAAGAATGTGCTGCCTCTATTAATGAAATAAAATAAAAGTGCATTTTCTGGTGTTTACCACTAGAAAGAGGATTTCCAGAAATAACAATAGCAGGAACAAGTGGCCCTCCTTGCAGCTCTGAAGTATCTTTTTCAAGGTTTTTCCACTTGTGTGCTCAGCCATTAACCAGGCGACTGTGTGAGCCACAATTTACCCTTGAACTGTCTGCCACAGTGACTCACAGATGCTGTTGTGTTTATCAAAAGACATTTGAAAATCCCGAAGGACTTCACTAAAACCAAGAACAAAAAAATTGGCAGTGTTCACAATATTTATGTCTATAATAAGCTACTTGTGCTTTCAAAATAGAGCTTTGAATTCTCCTGTGTCCACTTTTCTCCTGTGTACATAAATGCCACTCAGATTCACTTTACTTCCTTTAAATATTTCTGTTAGTTTTGAAATTATTGTGAAAATACACTGACTATTTTTTTTAATATGGGGCCAGGAGAAATCAGACATTCCAAATATTGCACCAAGCCCACTCTTCTGATTTCTCTACACATTGGCAGTTGGTGAATATATAATTCAATGGGCTGCTATTTAATTTGAGATCACCTAGGACTGATGTAATGATAAATGATAAAAGAAACTTCATAATAGTCTCCATATTTTGAAGTTATCTATGAACATTCTAATAGTCCTGTGAATAATTGTGGGTCAAAATCTAACTTTTTGTACAAGGTCACACGTCACATTTACAATTGAATTGCTATATATATATATATTTTAATGTAGAGGGCAAAACATCCCAGGACTGATAGATCACTTTGAGAAATGTCAATGTACTGGATGAGCTGCAGAGCCCAAGGGCTGCCTTGCTTGTCCAGCTTGAACTGCCATCCATTCCCAAGGAGGTGAGGCTCCCTGCTGATGCAAGTGATTGTTCTCTGGGAGTGGATTCCAATGCAAAGGGGAACTGATACTGCTCTGTGTTTGCAGTCAAGCCTGCCTGTGGTTACTGGGCATGCCCAGCTCTGACAGCTCTTTTTAACCTACTGCAGGTGATAAGAGAGAGGTGACAACAGCAGTGAGGAGATGGAGACTTCACCACAGCGATTGATCCTAAAAGTCAGGAAATCATGGACAAACAGGATTCAGCTTGGTTTTACTTCCACCATCAACCTCTGTCACCAGCATGAATCAGGCTGATCCTGGGCTGCTAGTACACCTCAGTGTGCATCTCTGAGAAGTGGAAAGGGTCTTCATTCATGTAGATGGGTTTCAGTGTGAGGACCCTACCCAACACTAGTCTCTATCCCTATTAAGGATACTAACTCCTCAGCCTCTGTTTCTCTCTCTCTCTCTCTCTCTCTCTCTCTCTCTCTCTCTCTCTCTCACACACACACATATGCACATGTGTGCATCATGCACACACACTCATTTTAAGTCAACCTAATGAAATAAAATGTTATAAAAAAATAAAATGTTATAAAATATTATTGTAAAATAGAATTATTTTATTATAAAATTATAAATAAAACATCTTAGTTTTCTCTCTGAGAAATGAATATTGATTACTTGCATCCCTTTTATTCACGACAGAATTATTTGGGTAAGGGCCGGGTGTGGTGGCCCACGCCTTTAATCCCAGCACTGGGGAGGCAGTGGTAGGAGGATCACTGTGAGTTCAAGGCCACCCTGAGACTACCAAGTGAATTCCAGGTCTGCCTGGACTAGACTGAGACCCTACCTCGAAAAACAAACAAACAAACAAACAAAAAAAGAATTATTTGGGTAACAGAATGATTTTTTTCTTTTTGACAGAGTGTGATGGCCTCTTAGCTTAAATATTTAATGTAGCACATAAAATTATATACTCATAAATATTGTGTCTGTACCACAGAAATATACTATTTTTAATAAATGCATGTCACATTTATCAACATTTGCTCTATATACACATTAACCAAATCAAATGTAAAAGAATAAAGCATTTTTGTGATCAGGGAATATTCTCATTTGGTCAATTCAATTGAAGCTGAAGGAAAGTGAGCCAGTGGTTTCTGCCCAACCATAATTTGGCAAACATTGAAAAATTCCAATCTATTATAGATAACTATTTCCAATAAAAGCAAGCATGCCTAGTATTTGCTCAGTTTCTAATATAATGAATTGCTCAATGCTTATTTGACAAAAATACTGTTTTCCTTAAAACACGAAACTATTCTAAATTTGTACAATCAAAAAATATATAAAAACAAACATAAATTTGGTTTTAATCTTGAAGCCAGTGATTCATGCATTATCTAAGCAATGTGTTTTCCTCCCCAATTAACATTTACAGTTAATATTTAGAAGCCACATAGCTTTCTTGGATGTTGAAGGTTTCTAAATTATATTATTGATGCCAATTCTTTATTTATAAATGAATACAAAAAACAAGGTTGTTTTTAATAATCCTTGAAAATCCTAAAATATACATTATGGCAAAAATAGATGTTCAATTTCAGTTTGTATAAATTAAAATATCTAAAAAATGCCAGTGACTTTCAGAATAATAATTTTGTTAAGTTATTAAACAAAACTAATTTCTTCATTGAGAATGCTGCAGAATCAAGTAAAGCACTGACTCAATTGTCCAATAATCTTGAATCAATTAACTTTTTATTTGGAGTGTTCCAGGTGTGTGTGCGTGTGTGTTTGTGTGTGCACAAAATGATCACAAGAAGTTGTGTCTCGAATCAACAGTTTCTTAACAGCTGTTTATTTATGTTTACTTGTCTTAAGGGGGCAGCAAAGGCACATAAAGCATTTGATAGTATTAAATTTATCTATGCCTCAATATAAAATTAAATGCAAGCATTTCATGTGATAACAGAAGTTAAAGACAATTTGGTGATATTTCTCATTCAGATGTTAATAAAATTTGAGCCCAGTGTTTTATTAATGTGCAGTAATGGAATTTTTTAAAGGCACAGACTTTTCTTTTTTTTGTGTATTTGTTATGTGTCACAACAGGTTAGTTGGATGGGGGTAAAAATATTACTGCTATTGAAAACTGAGGCTATAAAGAATATCTAACCTAGGTGTTACTCTTCTCTGATTGTTTGATTCCATCATTATAAAAGCCTAAAGTATGCAATATTTTAAAATAAGATATGAATATTATACATGTTTTCACAGAGATTCTGGTTTTGTAGTAACATTATGAGTTGTACATAATTTATATGTATTATGTTCAACTTGTTTAAACTAACTTGATTTTTGAATATATTTTCGGACTCTGCTCAAAATATCATAAAACCTCTTTTAACACTAGACAACAGAAATTTTGAAGTAATTTCCACTCTCTCATCATAATTGGTCTCTTTCTTTAACCTATTAATTTTGTGTAGTATGTGTGATGTGGTGTGTGTCTAGAGTGATGTATGCACATGTATGTGTAGATGCACATGCCCCATGGGTGAGCGTGGGGATACCAAAGGAAAATCATCTTTTCATGCATCCACCTATTTCCTTGAGACAGAGACTCTCCTTGATCCTAGAGCTGTCATGTTCAGACTGGCTGAACAGTTATCCCTAGCAAGTTTCAGATCTCTATTTTCTAGAGACCAAGGTCACAGGCATGTATGGCCATACTTATACTTGGCTGTTTAGTTCAGGAACTTAAGTCACAGTGAATCAGTGCCTCTCAGATTCTTTTGCTTGCATAAGTGCTCTCACAGGCGGAGCCATCTCCCTAGCCCAAGTTCATTTCCAATAATAATTATTGAATTCTTATGATATCATTGGGTCAGTATTTGTACTACAAAAGCCCAGAAGTGTGCATCATAATAAATGTAGATTTTAATTATTTTAAAACCTGCCCATCAATTCAAATACAAAGCTTACAAATGTATTAAAATGATGCCAATACCAAAATGTACTTAAGTATAAAACATTGGTATGTATATATCTGTATATATTTCAAAGAATGGGCAATTGTTTAAGCTTTACACCAGCACTTCAATTGAAAGATTTCTTATTGTTTACATATAGTTCTACCAACCTCCGTGATCTTAACATTAAACCTCAACAGATTAGAAGTAATGGATTAAAATTTGTAGACACACCTCACACTATTGAGTGGGTGGGATAATAAATATCTGTATGATCCTCTCAGTCTTAGTATAGTGGATAGTGAAGTTACATCACATACTCTGCATAGGGAATTAAAACAAACTTTTAAAAACAAAAGTAAAGATTTTAACAAACTCTGAGCAGTACAGTTTCATAAATCTAATAATACTAAGCTTCAAGAATAAATTGAATCATAGCATTATATGGAAGCTGTGATTAGAAGTTATACTTATTTCAAGAAAATCTGAAGACTATTGTTATTTTCTGTAAATTCTAAATTATGTTAAAATGTCTAACAAATCAATAAATGAATATGAGGGTACTATTCAAATACATTAAAACTGTCAGCAGCCTGAATTTATAATAATAAAAACTTAAACAATGTTTGACATTTCCATATATTAACATATTACCTGAAAAATATCAGTTTTTAGTAATTGATTAATTAAAATTTATTCATTGGATAAAAATGCAGAATACAAGCCAGGTGTGGTGGCACACATCTTTAATCTCAGCACTGGGGAAGCTGATGTAGGAGAATTGCCTTGAGTTCAAAACCAGCATGGAGCTAGATTGAGCTCAAGGTCGGAACTCACACTAGGCTACAGTAGGATAGGTAAAAAACTTCCTGAACAAACCTCTGATATCCCAGGAAGTGCAAAAAATAATTTAACCAATGGGATCTCATCAAGCTAAAAAACTTCTGCACAGACAAACATACCATACTCAAAGGCAATAGACCACCATCAAACTGGGAGTTAATCTTTGCCAGCTACAATACAGATAGCGGTCTAATAACTAGAAAGTACAAATGACTCAAAAAATTAAATGAAACAGTATCAAAGAGCCCTCTCACATAATGGGGAAGTGAAGAATTCACAGATGAGGGCTGGAGAGATGGCTCAGAGGTTAAGGCACTTGCCTCCAGTGCCTAAGGCTCCGGGGTTCAATTCCCCAATACCCACGTAAGCCAGACTCTCTCTCTCTCTCTCTCTCTCTCTCTCTCTCTCTCTCTCTCTCTCTCTCTCTCTCTTGCTCTCTTGCTCTTTGCTTGAAAATGAATAAATAAAATATATAAAAAAGAATTCCCAGATGAAGAAATACAAATGGTCAACTCCCATTTAAGAAACTGTTCAATGTCATTAGTCATCAGAGAAATGCAAATCAAAATAACAATGAGACTCCTTCCACCTTACTCCAGTCAGAATGGCAATCATTTAAAAAAAAATCTAACAACAACTGATGCTGGTGAAGATGTGGGAGAAAAGAGACCCTCATCCACCACCGGTGGAAATTCAAACTTGTACAATCACAATGGAAAGCAGTGTGGAGAATAAGATGTATATAGAGGTACCGGTGGACCCAGCTATCTCTGTACTGGGCATCTACTCCCAAGATTCCTTGACAAAGCACAAAGACATTTGCTCAACCATGTTTACAGCAGCTCAATTCATAGTAGCAAAGAATTGGAATCAACTCAAATGCCCATAACAGGGTGAATGGATATCAAAGTTGTGGTGCATATACACTATAGAATTCTATGCAGCTGAAAGAAAAAAAAATGATATACTGACATTTAAAAAATAGATCTTTCTTAGTGAACTCATACATGAGCAGAGAACCTAATGCTTCATAGTCTTCCTCATATGTGGTTCCTAACCATGTTAAACTGGAACATTAAGAAAATGTGTCAGTGAACAGAGAGACTATAAAAGGGAATGGAAAAAATTGGTGGAGGGATGGGAGGGGGACTCATGCAGTAAACTAAACTAATAATGAATTGACACCATAAACCCTAACTTTTCTAAGGTAAGATCTTGAGGAAACTGAGGTCACCATCAGGTACGAGGGGCCATGAATAGAATGGCAGGAAGCCTAACTTCAAGAATAATTGCTCAGGCCTGCATCTCCCTGTCCCAGTTATTGGTTCCTTTCCATAATGAGCTGTTGATCAAAGAGACCCACGAGGTCCCCAAAATGTGACAGGCTTATGTCAAAGCTCTTGAATACCTGTCCCAATCCTAAGGTAAGACGCTATTGCTGAATAAACCCCAGGCTGTCATCAAACAACACCAAGAGATCCTGCTAGATGCAGAATGGTAACCAGATCCCAAATGGTAGCATGTGTAGCTCTGGAAGGTGTGGCTTGAGCTGCCAGGGGAAACTGGTCAATGATATTTGGAGAAATCAGAGACCATTGATATATAATATAGACAGTTGTCACAAGAATGCTGAACACATGGCAATATGGAAGAGACCAGCAAGTCAAGAAATGCTCATCTGTGCAATAGTGACACAACGTAGGAGGGTAATCAATGGCTTAATGATTGGCTAAGAGATCTGCTTAGTGACAAGAAACCCTTAACGTGAACTGGGATCCATGGCAAAATCCTATGGGGACCAAGATCTTGGGCTCTTAGGGGAAATTCCCACTACCAAAGAGCTACAGAGAGGCTACACACATTAAGAGCTAGCCAAAATATCAAAGTTGTCTCATTTAACCTATATTGATCTCACTCTCCAATGGAGATTCTATTTGTATATTTCAGAAGGCAGTGAGAGAGCAGGGGTAACTCAATTCCACCAAGTCATTGAATGAAGGCTGACATCCTGGCAGGAGACAAACCACACCTAGCCTTCACACAGGGCCCAAATGAAACCTAAGAGAAAGTAATAAGACAAATAGGAGACCAATCACCACAGCAAGTCTGATAACCCATGAAAGGTCAATGGAGACAGACACCAAAGATACCCAACACAACCAGGACAAAGGTCCAGAGATACTTAAGATCTCAACAAGAAAGCTGACTTAAAATTCACCCACTATGACTCAAGGAACTGAGCAGAAGAGAGGGCAGAATGAATGTAAGGTGGGGGAGAATATCCAGAAACATTGCTCCCCCTCAGCAACAATACTCAAAGGAGGAAGAAAAAAAAAGCTGGCTAACTCTGGTGCAGTTCATACCCCCTAACCTATGAACAGATTGAGTATGCGCACAGAGGAAAGATCCCAGTGGGTAAGGGACAGAGAGGAAGGAAATGGAGACACATTCACAAGATTTGCTCATACAATGTATATACTTATTTATAAAACAGATATAAAAAGGGTACTATCTCAAAAAATGTAGAACACAAAATACATTATATATGAAACCTGTTTTTATAAAGTAGGCTTTATATTCAAACTAATAATGATGAACTTTCATTGATAAATACAATACTTAGTCTAAAAAATATATAAGTACTGCAACAATGACAGTGAGCAAGATTTGTAAAATAATATTAATTAACTAGGCATAGTACATGTAAACAGATTGACTTATCAGTTATATGTTGTGTATTTATTCCTTTGTGCTTTCAATAAATTTTTATTGAGCATTCACTATAGTTCATACGCTGCGTTAGTTCTTGGTAACATGATTCAAATATTATTCCAGAAATAGAGCAATTTATAAACATGTTGCTGTCACACTGAGGAAAGTATCTTGAAATACGAACCAAAGTGAAGGAGCCAGAACTGTAAAGAACAGGAGAGGGTGTTTCTTTGAAGAAATATCAATGGTAAAAATGAGAAAGTATTGTAGGGAATGCATGGATAAGAATAGAGAAGAAGGGACATTTGTGGGAAGGTTATGGGAAGGCAGGATGCACATGAATAATAGAAAGTATACATCTCCACCAAGTAGGGAGAGGTTTGGGAAGGAAGAGTGTCAAGGCAGAAGCAAAGTACCTTGTCATTTCAATGACAAGTTTGACCCTTAACTGAAGGTCAAATCCTAGCTACAGTTAAAATGTGTGAATAGATTGGAAATTCAGATTGGTCATTCTGATTGATGTTTGTAAAATGGGTGAGGGGAGACATGTCTGAATCAAGGACACACACTGAAGTACCAAAGATATACCAATCTTTTAATTTAAAAAATTATGGGAATTCAGATGAAAAAAATAACAATGCAGAACATTGGAAACCGAGGACCACTTCATAAGCAAGGAATGGAGACACTGATCCATCCTTGGGTGAGCTGACTAAACTGAGTTTCATTACAGAGAAAGCCAGAAATAGCTTTGGGATTTAGAACCCCAGCAAAGGTCCACCCACCCTGTTAGATACCAGCTGAACAGCCTACTAGATTTCTTCCTTTCTTTTCTTTTTAAAATCCAACACAGACTCCTTTAATGCTAGAGAACAGAGGTTAAGTCAGGGATTCTTTTTCTTAGCTGGTGTTACCTTCACAGGGTGATTCAGTGAAGCCCGCTGGTCTTAAGCAGGTCTTTGGACTCCTTCACCTGGTAATAGCTGAGAGCCTCAGAATTCCCAGCTGAGCACACAAAAAGCACACTTGCTCAAAATGTGTGACTGATCACTGCCAATTCACTTTCTTCAGGAGACATGATGGCCAGGCTTCCTTGACTGACTATACTCAGGACAGCACCAGGCTGAAATATCTTCTGCAGATGGACAAAGTTGGGTTTAGCACAACTTCTTAACTGCACCACCAGACCCTAGACTTTACAGAAACATGAGAATCAGAGGTATTTCAGATGCATTTCAAATATTATGGCAAGTCCACTGGACTGATGTCTCTGCACATTAGCAGTCAGAGCCTGCTTCTGACACCGAGTACTATCTAGTTGGAGATAAGTCATTTCATTCTATTATTGTTTGGACATAAAAAATAACTTTTTCATTAAAGTGGAATCTCTTTTAAACTTGCACTGAAAATGTATTATTAAAATTCAAGGAAATATTCTATTTGGTCCACAATAAACTAATACTGGGTAAGTAGATTGGATCTACAATGTACTTTGCAGTCATTTCCAACAAAGTTAATAGATTCTTACTGTTTGATTCAGCTGTACGTAAGCGCTGCCTCTCACAGAGACTGTTCAGGACTGGTGGCAAGTAGATAATAACAGAGTGAGTGTTCCTTCACTTGTTAATCATCCGACAAAGAGAATGTGACTCGGTGATCAATGGCAATTACATTAGAATCACAACATATGGCAAATTAAATCTTTTTTGTACAGTGGCATTTAGTTGTTCAAGACCATGTACCAAATTAATGGGAACATCAGGTAAACTTAACATCTTTATTGCTTTAATTGATCCTAAAGTAGGTAATTATGTTATCTATAAAGTCAGTGTGTCCTTTTTTTTCATTATTTATGACGTGCAGTTGGGCAGCAACTGTACACCAATCAGGAGGCAGCAGCGACATCCATGCTGGAGCTCCTGGCAATGCAGCCTGCAGCGGGAAGGACGCACCTGCGTGGTCTCACTGTTGCGTCTCCAGTTGCACTGGGTGGAGTGTGTGCACAGGCAACCTTTAAATTCTTTATTTTTTTAGAATTTTGTCATGACTGGAGAACAACCTAAAACAATTTTTATACCATTTTGTTATAAAATTTTCATTTGTCTTGACTTTTCAGTATTCTAATTTCTTTTAAAGCTCATGCCTTTGCTTACTTAGAGGCTGCTAAAAGTTTGTCCTCCTTGAAAGAAAAGCAGTCTTTCAAAGGATTTTCAGCAGCTGTTTTCAACTTTGGCAGTGCATTTGTGGAGACCAAACAAGTGACAATTTTCAGATACCCTCCTCCTGATCATGATTGAAATGGTCTGAGTGATCCAAAACAGTGGTGTTTTTACAGACTTCTGAAAATTCTGCTGGTCAACAAGTGTCTCCATAATCGTAAATTTTCACCCTTCTACAGGAGGAAAATATATAATACAGCTTATTTAGATTTTATGACAATAATGAGTTTATATTGAGCTTATAATTAGGATTTAAAACATGAAGGAAAGAATAGAACATAGACCTGCCTTATATTTTGAAGAATAAATTCTAATTGAGCAAGATGGAACATTTAACACAATGTTATTAAGATTATTAAAATCATATAAATATTAATGTCTTGGCAATGTTTCAGTTTTGAAACTGAATAGCAAAACAAAATTTAGAGCATCTTGGTCATTAAAGTCAATTAATGAAAGAAAGTTAACAAAAATAATTTCCTTTTGGGTGTTTGTTATTTGTATTTCAAGACACCTAAGAGAAATTGGCTGCACTTACAATTTGTAAATAACAGTGGCATTTTTGAGTGCTTTCTTCATTAGAATATTTTATCGACTAAGATTATACAAGAGCTGGCAATGATCATACTGTCATTCCCACTCTGCAATGCTGAGTGAAGTACAGACATGCTCAGTGATGGCACCACTTCCACACAACTACTAAATGCTCCTAAATCCAACTGGCTTTCTTTCACACTAACACCCAATCTTGACGTCTACCACAATTTCTGTATAACTGAGAAGATGACCTGTTTAGGACACAACTAAGTTTAGAAAAATGTCATTATCTGGCATGAAGGAGAAGGAACTGATGTCTTCCTTAGTCTTGAAGTTCTGCCTCTTCTTTCAGGCAGGTTTCTCTAATGATTCTGAGTTATTTGTGTCTCAGGGAGCCTCCATGGATGCCTGCCCTTTGCAGGAGCCAAGTGAGGTTCCTGGATGAAATAAAGAGATGTGGTCAAATGATATCCAGTAAAAACTCATAATGTCATATTGCTACCCCTTTTTTACAATGTAAAATATTATTTGATATTTAACTACCTAGACAATAATAATTGTCCACGAGAATATTATTCTTTTGAAAGTGCAAGAATTCAAAATCATTGTTACATTATCAGTTTAATTCATATAAATACAGAAGATAAGATAGTTCTAGGAAAAAAAAAATATTGCATTTTTACATATGATTTCAGTTAGTCTATTAGATTCTAAATGAAACTAAAGAAAGTGAAAAACCAAAAACAAAGATGCAATTTTCCCTTAAATTAAGCTATGAATATGATAAGAAAATATATAAAAAGTCATCAGAAATTAAGCTAATGGAAGTATTCCTTGTATTTTGTGAGTTGGGGGAATAAAAGAAATTTTAATATGCAAAAAGAAGATATATTGTTATTGTATCTATACATTGCACATTATGTAAGTGTGAAATAACTTGACCTTAGTAAACATTAAAGTTGTATGTGACAGGGAGGGTGCTAGGTTTCAAGCCCTAATTTAATAAATAGATAGATGATAAATAGATAGACATAGATATAGATAGGTGATAGATAGATAGATGATAGAGAGAAGATAGATAGATAGATGATTGATAGATGAGATAGATAGATGATATATATATATATATAGATAGATAGATGATAGATAGATAGATAGATAGATAGATAGATAGATAGATAGATAGATAGATAGATAATAGGTGAAGGATGATAGATAGATTATAGATAGATAAATAGATAGATAGATAGATAGATAGATAGATAGATAGATAGATAGATAGGTAGATAGATAGATAGTTTTTTTGAGGCAGCATCTTGTTCTAGTCCAGGCTGAACTGGAATTCACTATGTACTTATATTTGTAAATGATTCATATTTATTAAGTCAACCACAATAATTAATTTTCAAAAAGAACTCTAACCATTAGCAACCTCCTTATCCTTACAGAGTAAATTTTCTTATGTATCCCAGATAGTACATAGCATTCGGACACAGGGACACAGGCAAAAAGACAGGCAAAAAAAAAAAAAAAAAAAAAGAAAATCAAAGAGGAAAAGTGTGAAGGAGATCAAATGAGACAAATGATCCAGAGTGTGCTTGTGTGGCTGAAATCCAAGCGCTTTCAAAGAGGGTGAGCTAGGAGTTAGCAGAAGAGGCCAGCCCCTGGAGACTGTCTACTATAACTCGGAAAAAAAATCAGTAGTCATATGACAGAAAGCTCTGCCGTATGCTCATTTGTGCCAAAAGATTAGAAGAGCCAATGGGAAGGAGCCAGGGAGTGCTTTTGCAGAACTCAGAGATTCTTGGATGAGGATGTCAAAACTTTCAGTGGAACTCTTTCCATTTCTCAGCATATCTGATTGCATCATAATCAAGGAATGCTATTTAAAGCAGATGTATATATTTCAGAAGGATCAGATGAGGTTCCTAGGGAAGCAATAAATAAAAACAGATTCAATCCATTCTCCTTTCTTCCCCTCCATTTTTTGAAGTAATCATGATATTTTCCATTATAGACTATTTGTACTTTGATTCTATGATATTGACCCAGTAGAATCAGAAGAGAATTTAAAATTGAATGAATTTTGTTACTTAAAATTTTTTAAATCAGGTTTATGTTTACAAAAAGAAAACATCAGTATTTATACAAATATTATTGCTATTTTTTAAATTTTCCTATAATGTACTGTGTAACAGATAGGAGGTGAATTCAAAACCTGAGATAATTTTAAATGGTTATCTAAAATTACTGTATTAAGTTATCTTTTAATTAAATCATGTTTGAAAATAATATCTGATGGCATAGAACAATGTTCGTGATATATTTCATGTAAAACTTATGCCTAAAATGGATACAATCTTTTTTTCTACAAGTAAAATGATGAGAAAACAAAAAAACCCACCCAAAATAATATTAATGTTGTATGGTTTTCTAAGTAGTAAAGCTTTAGGGAGATTCTTTAGGGAGATTGCTTATTCCTTTTTTGATGTACAAATTATCTGTATAAATAAGAATTTATTACACTAAAATCCTTAGTTTTTAAATGTTGGGCAAATATTTCAATTATCCTTAAGAAAGGAATATTAAACCCATTGATGAATATAAAGACCTTTGGGAAAGGTATGGTTTGTGTTTTCATCTTTTTTGAGAATTATTTGACCACGTTACAGAAAAAATATGTATTTTAATGCATATGAACATTTATATACATATACTATGCTGTTAAAGGGGAAACACTTTTAATGGCCGTACTTTAATCTCTTCCCTGTGACTTTCTGGGAATGAGATGAAAGCTGATGCCTGTTCTCGGGTGCACAAAGTAGAATGTTTTACAGACTGATCGTTTCACAGCTCCTCAGACCAGTGGCACTCACCAATCTGAGTTGCATTATTCTCAGCTCCTCAAACCCTTTGATCTTTTCTTTCTTACCAGGCAATGGGTAGGCTGCTAAGAATGTTTTCATTCAAGAACTGGCTTGAAAAACTACCTTGACTAATATTTCCTTTTACAACTTATCTGAAAAATCAGAACCTAACAGTATTTTTATAGTTGGAAATCTTCTTAAGCACTTGAGATAGATTCATCTCCATGATAAAATTATAAGATGTGTTATATTACTGCACGTTTATGGAGGGAGAAAAATGGAAATTATCTGATAAATAACATTATGGTCTAATTGGAATGAAAGCTTTACACTAATTTTAACAAAAATCTGCCTTAAGAAAAAGAAGCCATTTGAGAAATATGCAACTAGACTAATATTTTCTGTGAAGATTGATAGGATTTACAGAAAGAAACAAATGGTCATATTCACAAAACCTAACTGCAAAATAACAAGCCAGCAGCAACTGAATGAATTATGAAAGCATGTCATCACAAAAGAGTACTAATTTAATCTAAACTGCCAATCTTCTAGCCCCAGGAGGAAACAACCTAAATGTGACTATTTTAAGATCAAAGATATACTAAGACAGACTGGAACTTTGATCTTCACATAACTGCCTGTTTCAAGTAGCACCACAGAGTTTTGTTTTACCCCACAACCCTGTTTTTCTTCCAACCCATGTTATCTGTTGAAGTGAAAAGGCAGGAAAACTGGAATATGTTGTTGGAAGAAATGATTTTCATGGATAGACAGACAGACAGGTAGAGAGATAGATGATAGATAGATAGATAGATAGATAGATAGATAGATAGATAGATACATAGATACATAGATACATAGATACATAGATACATAGATAGATAGTTATATAGTTAGATAGATGATAGATAATATATAATTTAATAAATGCAAATAAAATATTTTAAATGTTTATGTGTTGTTGAGAAATATGCAAAACACATATATACATTATTAAAGTAATGATTCCAAGTGTATCCATGCACAAATTCTGTTAGAATGCATAAACCAGAAGGCTCAGAGGAGGATCTGTTCTACATTGATTATAATTAATGATATCTCAGCTACTTATCTTAAAACATACATCACCTCACTAAGTGACTATTATGCAACAAAATAAAGTAAAAAAAAAAAAAGAACCTTTTTAATTTTTTTTTTTTTACCAGTAGGACAGAGAAGTCCTCTGACAGCTGTCATCCATGCAATGGGGGTTATTCACACTTAGAAGAATATTCTTTTTGTCTAAGCATAAAATAAGGAATAATTTTCCAGCCTTATATGACCTCTATTGATTTTTTCATGCTTATGATGAATTGATATTCATTATTTATATTTGTCTATTTTTAAAATCTTTGATTTCTTTCAAACATTTTTATTACCACAGCTATTTGTCATATGTTTCTATATACTACCACAGAGGTTTTTAAACCCAGAGAGGTAAGATTGTTGATGAAAATATCGTAAATATAAGTAAGCATTTTTCCATTTTTATTGAAAAAATGTAATATATGATAATATTACAAAATTGTTCATTTTCCATTGGGTATCTCTTATGTTCCCTCTTCCCCACTACAATTCCACTGAGGGCCCTCCTCGGTGGGGGTATTGGTAATCACTATGGGCCATGGGTGGATCAGTAATTCTCTGGGGGAGGGAACAATGTCCCAGATTATACCTTCCCACCCTTTGGCTATTATGTTCTTTCATTCAACTCTTCTGAAATATTCTCTGAGCCTTGGAGGGCTTTTAAATATGTCTGCTTTAGTGTTAGACTTTCAACATCTGAATTTCTGCTTTGATGAATAAGGTGTAGCACCGTCTCCACGGAGAAGCATCTCAGGCTAGCATGGGAGCAGCAATCATATTTAATCCTACATTTCCTCTGTCCTATTTTCTGGTCCCAGGCAGATATTATAGAGATGACTCATGCCATACTAGACAGTTAGCTTTCTGTTTTTGTTATACTGATGGTGTTCCACAATGAGAATAGCGTTCCATGACTGGTATTTCATGTCTTCCTTAATTTTTTCTCTACTGTTTTAATATTTGCATAGTAGAGTTCTTTCACTTCCTCAGTTAGGGATATTACAAGATAATTATTCTTTTATGAGTATATTAATGGGACTGCTTCCCTGGGCTCTTTCTTTATATGTTTGTTATTGGAACATATAAAAACTACTGATTTTGCAGATGAATGTTATATCCTGCCATTTTGACTTGAGTGGAGTCTGCCACATTACTAAAGCACAAAATTATATCATCTGCAAATAAGGGTAGTTAGACTTCTTTTCCAATTTGGATCCTTTTATATCTTTCTCTTGTCATTTTGCTTAATCTAAAACTTCAAATACTATATTAAATAGCAGTGGGGAGAGTGAGTGTCCAAGTCTTATTCTAGAGATTAGTGGGAATGACACATTTTTCCTCGTTTAGTAAGTTATGGGCTTTATTAAGTCTCTTGTATACAGCCTTTATTTTGTTGAAATATGATCCTTCCATGCCTAGTCTCTTCAGGGTTCTAATCCTGAAGGAATGTTATGTATTTCTCAAAGGCCTTTTCATCTATTGAAATGATCATACAATTGCTGCCCATATTTCTGTTTATGTGATGTGCTGGTTTGATGTGCATATGTTGAACCATTCCTGTATCCCTGAGATAAGATCATGTTGATTGAGTTGCATGAGACTTGTTATGTGGTCTTGGATAATTTGCAAGAATTATATTCAGAGTTTTTCTCATCTAAGTTCATCAGGGGTCTTAGTCTATAGTTTCCTTGCCTTATTTCTGTCTGATTTTGATAATAGTATAATGCTGACTTCACAGGAGGAGTCAGAGAGCATTTCCTTCCTTGAATTTGTTTCTTTCTCTTTTTTTGTGAAGTAGAAATTTTGTATGGACACAGCATGTGCTAGTACAATCATTTCCCTCCTCCCTTCCCACACTCCACTGAGGCAATCCTAACTGGGATTGCTGATCTTCACTATGGAGTTGTGCGTTACGAGTTGTGGGAGCAACAGTCAGTCACTGGGGTGGGGGCAATGCCTCTGGATATTGCCACCCACACTATGACCTTATACTCTTACTGCCCGCTTGACAAGCACTGTTTATTGCTCTTCTCTAAGGTTTTTAGAATTTGAAACTGAATCCTTCTAGGCCAACACTATTTTTTAGTTGTGGGCTGATAATTAATCCTTCAGTCTTATTAGGTGTTATTGCTCCATTCAGGAAATTTGTCTTTTCTGGGTTTAGTTTTGCTAGATCATATTAGTCAAGAAATTCATCCATTTCCTCCAGAGTTTCCAGTTTTGTAGAAAAAAGGATTTTCAGGTATGTCCTAATGATTCTCCCTATTTCATTGGTGTTAGATGTGACATGTATTTTTTCATCTCTCTCCTTTTTTAAATCAATTTGTCCCCTGGTTCATCAATCTTATTTATTTTATTTATTGGTTATTTATTTGTTTGTTTATTATAACCAGTTCTTCATTTCATCATTTTTTAAAAAAATGTTTTCTTATTTTTAATTCATTGATTTCTGCCTTGATCTTTATTATTTCTTTCTCTGTATTTTTATAATGTAGGCATTTAATGCTATTAACTTCCGTTTTAGGTCTGCCTTCATTATGTCCCACAAGTTTTGGTGCATTGTGTTCATTGTCAGTTCTAAGTATGTTTTGATTTTTTTCCTTGATTTTCCAACTACCCTTTCCTTGTTATACACCCTTGGAATATTTCTATCTTCTTTCTTATTTAGTTCTAGCTCTATTACATTGAGGTCAGATTTAATACAGTGCATTATGTCAATTTTTCTGAATTTGTGGATACTTGCTTTATGTCCTCCTATATAACCTATTTTGTAGAGGGTCACATGAGATGCTGAAAAAAATGTGTCTCCTATAGTGCTTGGATGGAATGGTCTGTAGATTTCTGTTAATTCCATTTGACATTTTGTTTCTCAATTTGTTTTCTCTTTAGATGATCTATTAAGGATAGTGCATATTAAAGATATAAAGTTACCTGCTATTATTGTCTTGGGTTTTATTTCTGATTTAATGTTTAGTAGATATTGCTTTATAAAATTTGGTGCTACTGTGTATTGTACATATATGCTTATGAACATAATTTATTACCAAATTGTTAACTTAATAAGTATATAGTAGCATTTTTCTCTTTTCAAAAATATTTATTTATATTCAAGGAGAGAGAGAAAAAATGAGGAATAAAAATGTGTATCCTAGGGCCTCCAGCCACTGCAAACAAACTCCAGATGGATGTGCCACAGGGTCTATCTGGCATAATATGGAAAATGGGTAACTGAATCCAGGCCATTAGGTTTTGTAAACAAGTGCCTTTAACCACTGAGAAATTGCTCCAGCCATTTGTTTAAAAAAATCTTTTGATTACTTTTGGTATAAAGGCTATTTCATGAAATATTTGTATAGCCACACCTCCTTATTTCTTATTTTGATTTGCTTGAAATATTTTTTCCATTCTTTCATCTAAGATTTGGTTTATTTTTTAGGCAAGGTGGGTTTTCTCAAAGTTGGCAATTTGATGCATTAAGTTTTCCAATCTAGCCTATTTACCTGTGTCTTTTGATTGGAGAGTAGAGTTCATTGGTGATCAGAATTATGAATGAGAAGAGTGAGTTACTCCCTGTAAAGTTGAAGACCTTGTGGAGTTTGATATTTCTTGATCTTCATTCGCTTTCATATCTTTTTGAATTTAGCTTATAATTATGATATCCTTTGCCACTTGAGTATGTTTATTCTTTTATTCACTGGGAAATTTTCTACCCAGTTTTCTAGGTATTCTAGGTAGGGCTAGCTTAGTCATAATATGTTTTTCCTTTTTTTCAAAAACAGCTTTTTCATGGAAATGTTTTTCTTTCCTTTCTATTATTAGGGGGATTTTTCTAGGTGTAGTGTTTTGGTTGGCAGCCATGGTCTTTCAAAATGTGAAATACTCCACTTGGCGTTATAGTTTCCATTCAATAATCAGATATAATCATGATGGGATTAGCATTGTAAGTGACAAAATCTTTTGGCTTTGATAACTCTTTGTTTTCTGTATTTAGTATAATGTAACATGATGAATTTCTTCCCTTGTTTTATTTTGTGTTCTGTGAATCTCCAGTACCTGGATAAACTCCATATTATAAGATTTAGAATTTTTTTCTTTAATTTTAATGAACATATTCTCCATGCCTTTAGCCTATAGTCTTCCTCTTTTTGTATGCCCATGATTTGAATGTTTGACCTTTTTATTTAAGGTGCCAGATATTTTCCTCATAATCTGTCTGTACTTTTTTAAAACTCATTTTTTATCTTCCTATTTCATCTCTTCTGTTGTGCTCAATCCCTGATAGTCTCACCTCCACATAATTGATTCTGTTGATGATATTTTCTGTTTCTTTTTTTAATTTAAGAATATTTTAAATGAGTTATTTTTGGTTTTGTTTTCCATTTGGTTTTCTTTCAGCAACTACATCTTTATTTTCATTGCTTGATTTGAGTTTCATATGGTCTCTTGGAATTCATTCCTGAATTTTTTCATGTCCTCTGAGTTTATTTTGCGTTCTGTTGAGTTCACCATGATTCTCTTCTATTTAATTGAGCTATTTATCAAGTTCCTTTTGTTATAATCCATTTCATTAAGTTATTTGTTCTTGGCCTCACTAAGTATGTTGAATATGCTTGTCATAATCTTTGCCTTGAGTTTCCTGAAAGTAGTTTTCTTTGGAGGAGTCCAATATGGAACTAGCCATTCTTGGTGGGGATATAGTACTGCAGTTTCTGGTGTTATTTTGATTTTCCTTGGGATTTGCTCATCTAGAAATAATTGTTTATTTTTGCTGAGAATGCAGCCATAGTGACTCATTTGAAACCTGATTTGAGTGGCTTGGTAAAACTTGATCTAGGTTACCATGGGCTGACAATCTCTCAGCAGGTCTGGACTGGGCTCACTGGAATCTGAGCAGGCACATACTTGGTTTGTAATATCTATGTAAGTATGGACTGGAGAGTATAGTATGACCAGCTCAGGTGACCCTCATCAAGGCAAAGCAAGTTGGAAGTCTGGGAGTGAAGTCTGCATCAAATGAGCCTGATTCTCATTCTGAGTTTATTTGGGCAGAAATCACAAATTGTGGAGCTTATTCACAGAGAATTGGGACCTTGGAAGGAAGACTAAAAGGTTTTTAGGTGGAAAATATATTTCAGAAAAATGGGAAGCTGGAGAAACTGAGGTTTTAGAAAGTGAAATGAAAATGGAGCTGTGTACCACATAGAAAACTAGAGAAGTTTTGGGGCCTAGAAAGTGAAATTCAGAAGGGGTAGAATCACATGGAAGGCTTTAAGGAAAGATTTAGAGGGTTCTGGAACCCATGAAAGCAACAATGTGGCTGATCCAGAGTGGGAAACCATATATGATAAATTAAAGAACATCAGACAGATAGAGCAAAGAAACTAGAATTAAACGTTAAAGGACAGGGTTAGGTGTCTCTTCCCCACCTGCCCAGGCAGCCGACAAGTGTGGCTGGGAACAGAGAATAACTTGGGGAAGTTCAAGCCATACCAACTGAGGAAGAGAGGATCTCAGGAAAATGGAGAAAATCTCAGGAACAAGGGAAGACTCAGGTCAGCCCGTCACCTTTAGAGTTTGATCAGGTGAAGGAGGAAAAGTCTGATTTATTATAAGGTCAGGAGCATGGGTCATAGAGTCAGCCCACACCTGGGTGGGGCTGAGATCCTAGCATGTTCCAGTGTAGAAAGCAGGGGGCATTGTAGATCAATGTCATACAGCAGTTCTAATCACAGTTAGGAGTGTTCATTTTGGTGCCAAAATGAGAAATAAGGTTTTTGACATCATCTGGTTTCTTCTGGGCCTCTGGCTAATACCTTCCTAGCTTTCTCCTATTCTGTCTCACTGCCATATGATTGGATCTTTTGTTCCTTCCTTTTGTTCCTTCCTTTTATTTTTCCATTCTTCTTTCTTCCTTTCTTCCATCACTCCTTATAATATTTGTGGATTTTTTAAGCACTTTGAAAAATATAATGGGAAAGAACGGTAGGAGAGAAAGGGAAATGGGATTGAAATCCTGGGAAGAAAAGGGAGCATAAACATCAATTAAACCAAACTGGATTTGAAAATATCACTATGAGTGATTAAAAATTTGTTTATCTCGACAAAAAAAAAAACCCATAAAAGTTGTAACTAGTTCCTTGCTTGTTTTTAATTGATAGTTATTAGATATTAGAATATAATATTTCCCCCATTAATCTTTCCAAGGCATTCAAGTTTAGACTCCTGAATTCAGGCTTGCTTAGTAATGAAGATTTATGATTCTTTCTGTGACAATGGAAAAAAATAATGACTAGCATTCCAAGGTATAACAATGAGAATGGGTCCACTTGTGTTCTAATTATTTTACATATTGTGCCCACTGCTACTGAAACACAGAGAGCTATCATAAGAATTATCCAAATGAATAAATTAGTCTAGGAAACCCAAAATTACAGACACTGAAAATAAAATCTGAATCAATATTATTTCCTATTTTTGAGCAGAGGGTTTAAAACCTTTATTCTTAATTTTTTGCATTATTTTATCATAAGTCACAGCAAAAAGAATTTATTTCCTGAATTTCTTTACATATCACTCTTCCTGCTCATAACAACATCTACAATCATGTTTTCTTCTGCTTTTTCTGTTAGATTAAAACATATGTAGTCCCATCTACAGTTACTTTCTCCATTTTTATTGAGGATTCTGTTTATCAAAATATTGAATATGCTTAGAACTTCTACTTACATGGTATCCTTCAAATACTAGCTATAATTTCTGTGTTAATCCTGTGACCACATTGGTCTTCTCAAAATTTGTCATAATGAAATATTTCATCAAGAACAAAGTAGTTTTCTTCAGATTTAGAAGTCAATCTACATTTTACAATTAAGAATATCACAAATGTATTTTATTTTTTCCTACTGGTTCATAAAATAGGGAGATATCGTAAAATGTAATGCATTGTACCATAAACATAAGTTTTATTTCTTATGAGTCTAATTTCATTCATATTTAAGTTTATCTACATTTCCTCCCAAATATTTGAAATACTTAAGTAGTAGTCATGAGGAATTAAAGCAAAATGATTAGATATATATTATCAACTTGATCTTTTTAATTATCAAGGGTGGGCTTCTTATGTTGTTTACAGGAAGTCAGCCCTCTCAGTAGGGGGCAGGATGTAATGAAGCTCCGGGAAGCTAGAAATGATCATCCCTTCCAGAGAGGGCAGTGCAAGAAGGAAATTCCGGAGACTCAGGAAGCCAACAAGTCTGGGATAGGGTTTCAAGTCCTCACCCTAAGGCTATATAAAGGGGGAGAAAATGTTCTTCCCCCCACCCCTCCACCCCGGCCTGTTTGTGGTGCTGGTGATGGGGTTCTCTCTGCATGGGACTGTGAAAGGGGGCCAGCCTCTTTCACCTTTATGGAACTTCCCCTGGATCTGTAGGTTCAACAAATCCTTTTCTCCCATAAACTGTGCCTGGTTTGGAGATTTCTCCCAGCGGACTATGGCTGAATATGACAATACGTAAAGCACGTTTTAGCCTAAAAATTCCTACCCGGTATTCCAGAGAGCCTACAGGAAGAGGGCGAGAGAAGGATTATAAAAGTGTACTCCTGGATGAGCCTGCTCTATATGGAAGCTGCTTACTTCCCCAAAATAGCAGAGACTATAGGGTCACTAATTTGTCAACTCCAGGTGCTTTATATCAAACAGAAGAAAGAACCTTAGATAGCATTTCCTAGCAGAAGGCAAAAGCATTGCAGCAGAATCAGTTTTCATTGTTTTTACCCAACTTGTGCATAGTGTAGTGGAAGTATTCATCGAAAAAAAAGACATAATTGAAACATGATGACTCTATTTCGATTCAATTTATTTATTTGGAAGCATGGAATCACTAAACATTTCAGAAGGTCTTGGATTAATTATAGAGTCACACTGGTATGTTACTTGTGATCTTTCTGCTTCAGTAGACATAGTTAAGTGAAAGCACACTTGTGTACCTTATACTTGATGGATTCCTCAATCCTAGTAGTCAGGTGACAGGGGGTAACAAAAAGAGAACACGGCAACAGCAGTAAAAATCACTGCAGCACTTTCTTCACAGTTGTGTTGGGGACTGAATGTTCTGTACCTTAGATCCTAAAACAGGATCCACCCTCCTGCCTGTAAAAGATGATGTGTTCTTGTAGACCTCAATGAAGTGCACTGTGAATAAATCAAAGAGAGGCCCCAAAGAAAGAAAGGTAAGATAAATAGACCTGTCATATATGGTTTTGGGTTGCTTCTTTGGTTATTACTCTAAAATGCATATAAATTAAGTGAATCTCCAACATGAGGCTCCAAGAATAGAGGATATAATTTTTCAGAATAAAGTTTAATATGTGAAGGCACAGCATTTATATGCATCATTTATTGGAAGATATTACTGTATTGTAAAACACCTTATATAGAGATCTTTTAAAAATGAACCAAATTGCTTTTAATTTTAAAATAAAAGTAAATTTTATTGCAAAAATATTTCAGAGCAGAAAGACAGATCTAAAAGCACAAAAGAAAACAGAGGACTAGGGGAGTGTATGAAGGATAATTTTATTATATATCAAAAAGGAAGGCACACTCTTACAAAGACAATGATTTGTCACCAGCTTTCCATCCGTCTACTTCTCTTATTTTTTTCGGTATGTCAGTTGCTGACTCTTGGACCGAATTAGATTTAGCCATTCTAACTGAATAAGTCACAGTAATGCTATCAGAAACTATCATAGAATTAAGGTAGAAATATTAAGATAGAAAATGTAAAAATATATTTTTCTCCATTTTCTAATAAACTCTTTCTAGCCACTGGATCTATAGCCTTCATCCACTTGAGACACTAAGTGACAGAAGGGTAAACCTATAAAGATTTCGCAAATGAAGTGTGTGTGTGTGTGTGTGTGTGTGTGTGTGTGTGTGTGTGTGTGTGTCAGTTGCTGACTCTTGGACCGAATCAGATTTAGCCATTCTAACTGAATAAGTCACAGTAATGCTATCAGAAACTACCATAAAATTAAGGTAGAAATATTAAGATAGAAAATGTAAAAATACATTTTTCTCAATTTTTTTAAAATGAGCTATTTCTAGCCACTGGATCTATAGCCTTCATCCATTGAGACATTAAGTGACAGAAGGGTAAACCTATAAATATTTCACAAATGAAGTGTGTGTGTGCGCGCGCCCGCGCGTGTGTGTGTGTTTAACATATGTGACCAATAGAAAAAGAAGGAAGGAAGAAAGTGCAAGAAATGGCCATGGAGAATGATAGGCACCTGAGCTCCATACGAAGAAGCAGTTATTTCACAGGAAAATGAATACAGATCCCAATTGCCAGGCTGGTATTGACATTCTTTGTTATAGGTGGTGTCAAAGACAGTCTACAGGGTATGCCATCTACCTGCAGAAGGTCATGGAGTTAAACTGTCCACCACGCTGACTCGGCACAGTAGCATTTATCAAGGCACACAGGCTTCATCTGCAGCGAACAGAACCTCTTCAGGCTTGAGGAGAAAGCTGGCATTTTCTGCTACCTGCAGGCTTCTGTTTTTTGAAGCCAGGAAGGACATCTGTAAAAGTTGGCTGCCTGCATGGCGGACCATGCAACATGCCAATGAGAGTGATTTATGTCCCATTCTCTGAGACTGAAGAGGAAATGCACCCAGATTTTAATAATGAAAGGTCAGGACAGTGAAACATTTTCATTACAATCCTTTCAGAAACCTAGGGCAGAAGACACATCATTATTTCCACAATTTATAAATTTCCACTCCATGTGGCACTGTGCATCTCAACCTCCTAAATCGGGAAAGCTATCTAAATGTGATTTCATCTTTTTAAACATGAATTTTAGTGCTTTGATTTATCTGTGAAGCAAAGACAGAGAATACATTTCTTTATTTATCCACCCCTGTTAAGTAAAACTGTCAGTTCTAGATCAGAGTTTTTAAATCAACTGATTAAAATATTGTCAGAACACAGAGGTCAGAAATTACTGGACTTAGAAATAAGAAAGTTGGAAAGAATCAAAGATGGTTTAAGGGTCAATTTATTTTATTTTATTTTATTTTATTTTATTTTATTTTATTTTATTTTATTTTATTTTTTTAGAAACTGTGTGAATTTCTGATTAAAATATTAGATTATGACCGAAACTGATCATATAGAAAACAAAAGTAAAAATTAGAAACATTTGACTATTTCAATTTTTATACCTAATTTTCATCAAACTTCCTCAAAAATAATTATGATGGACATATGAGGTGAAGAGCTAGTGAGTAGTCTGTTTTTCTCCTAATTCAAATTTGAAAGGCCAGGGAATTGTCTTCATACCCTCAAGTAATCTGTATCTATTTCTTGTCTCCCTGTTTGGCATTGTGTTAATTCTTACAGTTAGAAATTAAGAAAAACAAGGTGAATAAACCGTTCCTTTCAAAAAAAAGGAATATTTGAGCTTTGGTAATTTACTATTATGTCACCTGTCCTACTTAGTCATTTGAATAATTTATGTATTTATCCTTGTTCTACTTATATTCAGCTTCTGCAGAAACTAACAAGAGACACTGACACCTGGAAATCCTGCCCTTCTAGGTCGCAGTCTACTTGATGAGTGCTTGAAAGGACACACATGTTAATGTTTTAATTTTTAAGTGAATGATTTTCTTTAGCTAGCAAAGCAGAGGCAAATGTAAAACAAACATGGGCTCAAGAGATGGCTTAGTGGTTAAGAGAACTTTCTGTAAAAGCAGGAGGGCCTGAGGAGGCCTGAGAACACGGTCTGATTTCAATCTCCAGCAACCACATAAACAGGTAGGCATGGACACATATATCTGTGACCCCAGGTCAGTAGGGAACCAGAGACCCTAGAATCACCAGAGCTCCACCCCACCCCACCCCCCAAAAAATGGCAAGCTCTGCAATCAGTAAGAGACTCTGGATCAAATGAGTGGAAGAGTGATGGAGCAAGACACACCTTTTCATTCTGGCCACCTTAGATGAGCACACCCTGCTGAAGATGTGTACAAGGGGCCCCCATATGATGGGCACACATACAGAGAGAGAGAGAGAGAGAGAGAGAGAGAGAGAGAGAGAGAGAGAGAGAGAGAGAGAGAGAGAGAGAGAGAGAGAGAGAGAGAGAGAGAGAGAAATGATCATGCTTTGATTTGATCATGATTTACCTTTATTTCCACTTATAATAGAATTCATAGTTTTTATATAACAAGAAAAGTTATTTCTATAAATTATTACAACTCATACTTGCTAAACATCTCATTAGTTAACAAATCTTGTCCAATACATAGGTGCTTTTAAAGCCTTTTCCCCAAAGCTTAAAAAATGTAAGTAACCAAAATAAATAAAAGGAACAAAAGTACCTCACATGCTAAAATATGGAATTTGGCAATGAATTTATTTTTAAATTATAATGACAAGGACCACAAAAACAAATAAGTGAACTTAACACATTCTTTCAAACTAATCTGCAAGCAAAGCATTTTAAACACAGTGAGTAGATGTTTCTTATTGTGGATGTTTTATGTTTCCAATGTTTATCACTGAAAATAATCTTGAACCATATATTTTGAGATAAATACAAACTCACAGGAAAATAATGAATATTTAGTTACAAGCAAGAATGTGTTTTGATATAGTGCTTGGAAAACAACTAAATTACTCACTGTGGACTCTGGTTTTGTTTGATTAAGGCTAGAAAGATTGCACTATCTTGGGCCTGTATCTGATTTCAAAATGTACCTTAGGAATTACTACACAACAAGCCAGGACACTCATGTTTCATGTTTTCTAATAGCTCATCCGAACGTGTACATCTGCTCTCAAATATTGTTAATGATAATGGCAAAAGTCAGTTTTAGAGAGGCCATTGGCATTTAGTAGATTTGTACTCTCCAAATTCAGAAACTAACCATT
Organism: Zapus hudsonius; assembly: GCA_004024765.1. Taxonomy (NCBI): domain Eukaryota; kingdom Metazoa; phylum Chordata; class Mammalia; order Rodentia; family Dipodidae; genus Zapus; species Zapus hudsonius. The sequence goes on from PVHP010024079.1 coordinate 26,147, forward strand.
CTAAAGTAGAAAAAAAATGAATAAAGACAATAGAATAAAAGCTAAAGGAAAAAGCTAACAAAGGCATATAATTATTTTATGAGTCTCAAGTGACATCCCACTGTAAGTAAAGGAGAGAGAAAAGGAAAATATCACAATATCTCAAAAATTTTTTTCAAACATATGAAGGGAAAAATTTATATCTAAACTAAAATTATCAAAAAGCAAATTTAAAGTTGACAGAAGTAGAATTATGAGACTGACAATGTGGATGGAAGAATTTGGTGGGGAGGGGAAGAGGGAATCGGAGGGCTCCAGAGATATACACTATTCTAAATCCAGAATGAATATATATCATAGAATCCTTACCTTTTCACAGTAAGCTCTAGAGGACAAATGGGGTCATTATCTGGTAAGAAGGGCTCTGAAGAGGGTGGGATGAAGCCTCACCCTGATGCAAGTGGTTCTGCCCTATAACTCCCTGTTCCTGTAATTGATTACTTCCATCACTGAGTTATTGATCAGAAAGACCTACAAGGTCCCTAAAACAAGAAAGGCTCTTGTCCAAAGCTCTTGCTTACCAGCTTC
>PVHP010024080.1:0-26756 GCA_004024765.1 Zapus hudsonius
TGTGTGGTGACACAGGCTTGTAATCCCAGTGCTGCGGAGGTGGAGACAGGAGAAACCCTGGGGCTCGCTGGCCAGCCAATCTAGCCTAATTGGGGAGCTCCAAGCCAATGAAAGACTCTGTCTCATAAAAGGCGGATAATGGTGTTCCTGAGGAATGGCTCTCAAGGTTGTCCTCTGGCCTCTACATGCACACATATGCATATGTACCCTCCCACACATACACGTGAGCACACACACACACACACACACACACACACACACACACACACACCTAAGAAAAGTTCATGGAGTCACAGAAAAGGAACGGCAGGGTGAACAGAAACAGTGACCCTGGGCACTCTGCTCTGTGAGGACCTTGGCAAAGTTCGCTGCTTGCAAAACACAATCTATGGAAGATTATCTTGATTAGGTTAGTGGAGGTGGGAAGACACACCTTAACTGTGGGCAGCACCATTTCACGGGGTGGGGGGTCTGGACAGCATAAAAGGAGTCAGCTGGCTGAGCACCAGCCTTCATCGCTCTCTGCTTCCTATGCTGAATGTGACCAGTCACCTCAAGCTCCTACCACCATGCCTTCCCCACCATGATGGACTGGAACCTGGAACTGTGAGCTGAATTAGCCTTCCTTCCTTACACTGATTTTTATCTGATGTTTTGTCCCAGTAAGAAGAAGGTAACATACAACTCTCAGCACTGATACAGGCGGACAGATTTTCAGCAGGTGCATTTGAGAGGGGACACATCCAACCCCGAGTCCTTACTGGGAAAATGCTTCATGACCTGGGATGATATGGGACCCAGGATGAGTGCATGGTGTCCCTGGGCAGGCTGAGGCAAGTCAACCCACCACACTACCATCACTCGGGAGCCAAGCTACCCATGTGCCACAGCGGTTTTCCTCTGGAAAAAAAAAATCAAGAGGAGGGCTAAGTTTTTAATGGAATGCTATGAAATGCATATTAATTATTGACAGGACTCGAGTATTTTAGTGAAATACATATTTATAAACCTTTGTGGGGCATAGATCATTTACCTAATAGAGCGAGACTGCTCAGAAGTCATCATCCTAATCTATCGGGTAAATATCCATTTATAATTGGTTCTCTAATCCTTGCTCTTTCCCCAGTAGGTCCGAATGGCCCAGCAAGATTGCCCCATTCCTCAGAGGAAGTCTCTTATCATCCATCATAATGTCAATACAAATATATACATTAAAGAAATTATGGAAGTTAGTGCCCAGGACAAGAGCTACTGTTCAGCCCATGAGACATGCAAAATAAAATGAAATCGCAGCCAAGAAAGGAAGTGAGGTCTGTTGCTCAATTCCAGTCACACCTCAGAGCAGACCCGTGAAGACAGAGGAAGGCTCCCAGTGTCCCCCAAAGGAAATATAGGGACATATTCGATCCCCTAAGTCCATCCTGCACTTTGCATCACCAGCCCAAAGACACGCAGAGACACTTCATTTAATGATATACATTTCAGGAATCCCAAATGAGCCTATTTATTGAGCACCTATTACACACAGGGTATATTTGCTTAGTATATCCCAATCCTGGTCTTCCTCACATCTCCATAAAGCCATTCTGTTCTTGAGGAACCAGAGGCTCAGAGTTCTGAAACACGCCTCAAGCCCCACCACCATGTGCAGAGCTGGGACTAGAGGTGACCTGCCCTCCCTGTCTTGGCTTCTCCCTCTCTCTCTCTCTCTCTCTCTCTGCTTCTTCTCCTTCTCTGCATAAGGACCTGAGTTTGAGCCCTGGAATGGATGTCAGGTGTAGTTGCATGAGCCTGAAATCCCAGCATTGAGAGACAAGCGGTTCCCATGGCTCACTGGCCAGTTTCGCCTAGTTGGTAAGCTCCAAGCCCATGAGAGAGCCTGTCTCCAAAGGAAGGTGGATAGTATACCTGAGGAATGATACCCAAAGTTGTCCTCTGGCCTCCACAAGCATGTATGTACCCACGAATGCACCCACAAACCTGTGAACATGCACACACACACACTCTCACACACACACACACAAAGGGCGGGGTGCAGCTAGATCAAATACCAGCCATATGGGGCAAGAGTTCACAAAGTTGGACAGGGATCCTAACTCCAAGGCTGTCATTCGGACTCCATGGTACACCCAGGAAGGTGGAACAGGTTATTCACTGAGCTACAATAGACTTAGAACCAAGATCTCATTTAATCTCCAGGAAATTTTCTCCCCCCCCCCCATTTTTATACATAAAGAAACTGAGACAAGGAAGTTCAAGGTCACAGTGCACCACACAGTACAGGAGCTTTCGAGGACTGGATCCCATCACCTTGTAAACAGACCCACTGTGTAGAGAATATACGGTAACTTCTCCTTTTTCTGGGCTTAGGAGGAAATGAACCATTTCACCAAGTGTATTTTTCAGGTAACTGAAACATATACCTTTGAGCCCCAAATGTTTTCAGATTTTAATTATTTTAATGGAAGCATTTTATCTGTTCTTAAAACAGCCTATTAGGTGTGATTAACCTTGTCTCTTTGGCTCAGGGCCATTAGCACTCATGATGACTTTGTACTATGATGTAACCAGTGAGAGATCGTCACCAGAATGTTCCTTCTGTTGGCTGACCACTGCCTGGATCCTCACAGCAGCTCCTCGCCCTGCCTCCCCCAGGCCTTCTCCCCTAAGTCCCTCCCTACAAGCAGACAGAATACCTTCTTTTTAAAGTGTGTGTAAAGGCATCTAAGTGTGTGTGCACTTGCGCCCAAGTGCATGTGGAAGCCAGAGGCCAACCTTCGTCTTCTTCTTAAGGTGCCACCTTCTCTGTTTGGACAGGGTCTTTCATTGGCCTAGAAGTCACCAAGTTGCAAGCCTCAGAGAGTGTCTTGTCACCCACCTCCCAGCACTGGGATACAGGCATGCACGACCATGCCTGGCATCTTTTTATGTGGGTGCTAGGAGTCCAAACCCAGATCCTCATGATTGCAAGGCCACCTCTCAAATCCCCAGAGTGTCTTCTGAGTGCTAGCTGCCAGCTGCCCTACCTGACAAGAGGCTCCAATGACTCTGTCACCTGCCTGAAACACATCTCTTCAGTGGTTCTCCTACCCTTTCTCAGTCTGTTCTCAGAAGGTGATACTGGGCTGTGTGATGAATTCCCAAATATTTCATGCTGGGATCTGCCTCCTTCCTGTCTATGGCTCTAGCATCTCCCTCAGTCCTCAAAGTGTGTGCTAAGGAACCCGGGGGGCTCCTTGGGCCTCCCAGGGGGTCTCCTCAGCTGTTCCTTCTCCTGCTTCCTACGTGTGAGAACCCACGTGTCCTCCACACATGGACCAAGGCAATTTATCCTAGCAGATGAAATGAGAGCCCAAAATGAAGTTCTTGCTGTCTTCTGATAAGCCAGGCATATGAAAAAAATCACAGCAGTGCAAAACAAGTTGTTTTTACCACCCCTAACACATCAGCTAGGGCCCAGGTGAAGTAAGAAGGTATTTTTCTTTTTTTAATTTTGTGTGTGTGTGTGTGTGTGTGTGTGTGTGTGTGTGTGTGTGTGTGTGTTGCCTCTGCAAACAAATACATCGTGGCTGGGGAATTGAACCCAGGCCAGCAGGCTTTGCAAGTAAGTGCCTTTGACTTCGGAGCCATCCCCCAGATCCTTCTCTTTTCTCTCCAGTTTATTTTTGCATGTGTAAGTGTGTAGAATATTGGTGTGTGTGGCGTCTGCACGTGTATGCAGATGTGCACGTTACGTGCACGTGCATATGGAGACCAGAGGAGAGCACTGGGTGTCTTCTTTCCAATTTTAGTATATGTGCTGCTGAAAGGAGCACAATTGAGAGTCTTCTTAATCTTCATCCACAGATTTCCCTGAGATGGGGTCTCTCCCTTAACGCAGAGTTACTGTCTGTTACCAAGGCCCAGAGGTTCTCTGGAGACTGGGAAAGTCCTGTGGACTGGGGACCATCCACACCCAGCTTTTTCCTGTTGGTTCTGGAGCATAAATCTAGCGGTCTCTGACCCAAGACGTCCTCATGTTTAAACAGCAAACACTGTTCACCACAGAGCCATCTCCCCAGCTAGAAAGAGGGTACTTCTCACAAATGTTGATATCTTATTTATGTTCGTGTGTAATGAGGTTTTTTTTTTTAAGAATTTAGGAGTATTTTATGATTTTTCAGTTTTGGGTTCCAGGATAGTAAATATTAATCACTGTCTATATAATGACAGGTGTTTGGGGTCCAGAGAAACTTTTAAGAGAGGTAAAATGATGGCCTAGCATACACCACCCTAAAGGAAAAGGTATCCCAGGTCTAGCCTAAGACCCATTGGCTTAGATCACCCATTCCTACCCATTCTTGGCTCTTTGTCCTTAACCAAAGTTGCCTTCTGGGGCCATCTTCTCTGAGCTGAATCCCCAGGTTGGGTTGGACATCCTTTGTGGCTCACCCTGTCCCTTCCCTCCACTTCATCTGGCCTCCCTGTCCATGACACAAGACTCCTGCAGGCTGGGAGGAACCGGTGGGTCTCTATGGTCTTGGCACAGACAGACCAAGTTCCCAGTATGCTGATGGCTTGGAATCTGTGTTTGGCTTAACTTACTCGTCCTCTGTCACCACTGCTTCGGGTTTCTGCCCTCGTTCCTCTGATTTACCTGCCTTGAGTAAGTTTCTTAAGCTTTTTAATCCTCACTTTCTTGGGGAATAAAAATAATGCTCATCATGAGGCTTAGGCACCGCTAGGATCTGACAGGCTGCATGTAGATCCGGGAGCAAGCCCTGTGAGCATTCATGGTCCCTCCCCATGTTTCATCCAGGACCTCCAGTCAGCAGAATGTACCCCACAGTCATTCCTCAGCATCTGCTGCCAGTGTGAGCTAGTCTTACAGGTGAGTTATCACCAAACTGGGGACCCTACCAAAGAGCCCACACTTCACGTTCATCTCCCTGGGCTGGGAAATCAAGAACCAAGATTTCTAGAATAATAGTGTTTTCATTTTCTAGAGACCTCATAGCAATGGGAGCATACTCTGTCACCATTCAGGCTTATTTGCCCGTCACTACATGGCCCTCATCTCTGTTGTTGACACATCCTTTTGTAAGGACAACAGTCACTGAATTCAAGCCATGCTTACCCAGTGTGAGCTCAAGCATTCCTTACTTTCACAAAAACGATGTTTCCAGTTAAAGCCTCACTCATGTCTAGGATGAAGGACTTGACCCACACCTTTTGAGGGTGCATATGTTACAGAAATATCACATGCCAGTGAGAGACAGAGCCATATCAGCGAGAGGAGAGTTAAGTTTTATTCATGTCAGTGGGCCAAGGCCTGGGTAACCCTGAAAAGGCATTGGCCCCTAGTCCTGGGCGGTTGGGGGTTTTATAGTTCCGTTCCAGAGATGTGTAAGTGAAAATAAGCAATTAAACCAAACAAGTTAAAACACAAGAATGTAACAGCTCTAACGAAAGAGGTTTAAACAGAGGTTTACAATGAGTAGATGTAGATAAACCTGCAGGAGATCCTGAAGAGAGACATGACAGTCAACTCTCTCTCTCTCTCTCTCTCTCTCTCTCACACACACACACACACACACACACACACACACACACACACACACACACATCTTGTCTAAGGCTTTACTGTGTTTATAGTTCTCAAGCACCAATCCGTCCTCAGTGATTTCCCAACGTTCAGTAATATTCCCTTACCCGTAGTTCAACCCATTGCACAGAGTTAATATAATATAAAATGCTCAAAGAGGCGAGTCGGGAAGCATCAGAAGTGAGCGAGGCCCCATCCATAGAATCATTTTAGAGCTCTGGGAAGGCCTTTGCATTTGCCTGAGTTCATGGAATAGTAGGAAGGAAGTCTGTCCTGATGACCAGAAGAATGGGGTTGGGTCCAAATCAGAATTGTGTCACTCAGGAGCTGTGTGATTTGGGGCGACCTGAATCTCAGCTTTTTTTAAAGTATTTTTATGTATTTATTTTCAAGCAGAGAGAGAGAGAGAGAGAGAGAGAGAGAGAGAGAGAGAGAGGCAGAGGGAAAGAGCGAATGGGAACACCAAGGTGTCCAGCCACTACAAGCGAATTCCAGATGTATGCATCAGTTTGTGCATCTGGCTTTACGTGTGGGGAATCAAACCTGGGCCGTTAGGTTTTGCTGACAAGTGCCCTAACCACTGAGAAATCTCTCCAGCCATTACCTCTGCTTCTTAAATCAAGCAGAGACATCTGCTCTCTGCTCTTAACATTCTCCAGCCAGGGACCTGGAAGGGTTCTGTGAGTATTATGGTCTGTTTTGCTACTGTTACAATAGGTAGGTTAGACTGAGTAAACTTGGAACAATAAAAGGTTATTTGGAGGGGTGCAGAGATTGCTAAGTGGTTAAGGTGCTTGCCTGCAAAGCCTAACGACCTGAGTTCGATTCCCCAGTACCCACAAAAGCCAGATGCACAAAGTGGTGCATGCATCTGGAGTTTATTTGCAGTGGCTGGTGTGCTCATTCTCATTCTCTCTATCTCTCCTTGAAAATAAATAAATAAAATATACATTTTAAAAAAGGTTATTTGGCCTCTGGTTCTGAAGACTGGAAAGTCCTCATAGAGGCGCCATATCTAGTGAAAATATTTCATTGTGTCATGGTGTAATGGAGGGTCTCATGTGGCAGGAGGGAAAGAAAGACAGAGAGATAAAGACTCAGAGAGACTGGACAGAACTCATCTGTCCTATGAGAAACACAGCAAACTGGCCCTAATCTATGCATTAGGGCAGTCTCTGAGATGGTTTATATTGTCAATTTGACTAGACCTAGAATTTTGAGGGATTATATAGAATTTGTTTAGCCTCTGGGCATGCCTGTAAGGGATTATTTTGAAATTAGGTAATTTAGGTGGGAAGACCCACCCTAACTGTGGGTGGTACTATTCCTTGGGACAGGGTCCCAGGCTATATACAGAAGGAAAGAGCCGGCTGAGCCACTGCACTTACTGGGCTGGGATAAGCAAAGTGAAGGAGCCATTCTGATGTTCTTATAGGTGACCACACCACCAATAAAAAGACAGACAGTACTCGGGAGATCTGTTGGGAACTGGGCTTGAGGCCACGTTCAGCCATGTCCAAAAACCTTCAGTGAGGCTGAATTCAAAAGTAGGAGCCAAGGAGAGGACTCAGTAGTAAAATGCTTCTTCTATGGCTCTAAATTCAGACCTCCAGCACCCACGTAAAAACTGGACGTGACAGCATGGGCCTGTATTCCAGCACTGGGGAGACAGAGACAGGTGGATTCCTGGGACTTGCTGGCTGGATAGTTGAGCTGAATCAGAGATCCTTAGGTTCAGTGAGAGACTCTCAAAGAAGAGAAGTGAACCCTAACTGATAACGCACCCTCCAAGGCTCAGGGAGTGTTGCTAAAGAGGAGGTAGAAACACCCTGAAGCCCAGCTCCCCTCAGAGACAGAAGCCCTAATTACCTCACCGTGAACATCAATAACTCTATTGAAGAGGCTCCCCAGGGAAACAGGGACAGAGTATGAGTCATACTATCATCTATGTTAAAAATTAATTATTAGTCATTTTTAATTAGTTGGCAAGCAACTGAGGAAAATACCTGACATCAATCTCTGGTCTCCACACACATGTGCACACATATGTACAAATGTCCCATATACAATACGAATTCGAGACAAAAAGCAATGGATGAATTGAATTGATGGAGGAAACTTCAAGACAGACAGCATTCAGGCTATGGCATGGTTATTGTTGGCTGTTCTTAGCTAAGTTTCCAGTGAAAATTGAGAGCAAGACACAGAACAGAGGGATTGTTGCCAGCAAGCTCCTTGAACCGCTGAGTGATCACCTCAGGCCCTTGAGGGAGTTTTTAAATGTGTAGCCTTGTCATGAAAGGAACCAACTGAAAGTTGCAGACAGGGTTGCTAGAGAGATGAGTGCCAGTAGAGAGACATCAAGAACAATGAGAAATTTCAAGACCCCACCTACTATAGTCCCCAGGGTATGAACTATAAACTCAATTAAAAGACTTTCCCAGGGTGGAGAGACAGCTCAAGCAGTTAAAGGTACTCGCTTACAAAGCCTGAAGATTCAGGTTTGTTTCACAAGTACCCACATAAAGCCAGATGCACAAAGTGCATCTCCATTGTTCATTGGGGATGTTTACTCTGTGCCATCTGGAGTTTGTTTACAGAGGCAAGAGGTCCTGGCACACATATTCTCCCTCCCTCTCTCTCTCTCTCTCTGTATCTCTGTCTCTCTGTCTCTCTCTCTTTCTCTCCCCCTCTCAAATAAATAAATAAACAAAATATTTTATGGTGATTTTTTTCTCCAATTTTTTTATTAATCAGTAGAAACTCTGTATGTACAGGTCTTGTATTGGTACCCCCTTTCCCTCCCCCCTGCCCCCATTCCACTGAGGGCCCTCCTCAGTGGGATTGTCAGAATGACCCAAGGCATGGAGAGCTATGAGTTGTACAAGCAGCAACCAGTTTTTTTTGAAGGGGGGGACAATGCCTCTATGATCCCCCCCACCATGGCTCTTACAATCTTTCCACCCCCTCTTCGGTCATGGTGGGTGGGTGAGTTTTAAGTCTGCTTTAGTGTTGAGCTCTTAAGAGTCTCTGGGTTGCTACTTTGGACTGTTCTGAGTATCCTCAGGGTCTGTCTTCATTGCTCTCACATAGGTTGTCAGGCTGGCTGTGGAAGCAACACTCTTGCTCATCTCACCACTTCCTCTGTGATTTCACCTGGGCTCTAGATGATATGCCTTAGGAACAGTTCATCTCCTGCCTGGCAGTCAGCTATCATTTCAGGTTTTGATGGTAGAATTGGTTTGTCCAATTTGTGTGTGTGTGTGTGTGTGTTGTTTAAAACAAAACAAAAACCACTTCCCCTTGAGAAGAAAACCACTTGGACTCACACAGGGTGTTGCAGTCAGCTTTCTAGTTGCTGCACAGAAAGAACCCAAGCAAAAGCAGCTTGTGGAGGAATGGATTTATTAGGCTTACAGACTCGAGGGGAGACTCCATCCTGGCAGGGAAAACGATGGCATGAGAAGAGGGTGGACATCACCTCTGCCACAGCACTGCAAACAGCAGCAGGAAGGTGAGCCAAACACTGGCAAGGGGAAGCTGGTTTATAATCCCCATAAGGCCGCCCCCAACAACACAGCTCCAGAGAGGTTGTAAAACCAAACTGTCATCAGCTTAGGATCTATCAACCAGAACACAGTTATTTGTTTGTGGGGGACACCTGGATCAAACTATAACACAGGGCTTCTTAAAGAAATTTTCTGGGTTCGGCCCCCACGCACACATAAACTATTGGAGCCATGATCCAAGCAGGCCCTGCTGCTGTTTAAGCGGATCATAGGTCTTCGCATCACCCACGTGGTGTTGGTCTAGCAGTCCTGTAGAATACAAACCTTAAGGAGTCATGGAGACGTAGATTTTTAAGGATGATCCGGGATGCAAGGCACCCCTGAGAGCTGTGAGGGCAAAACCTATACCACAATGGAGACCCCAGGATGTTAGGCATGCCAGAAACGTGGACTGTCTGTTGAGAAAAACTGTAGGCAGCGATGACAGCCAGCCCAAGAGAGAGGCCGTGTGAGCTGCAAATGGTGAGTCCCTAGAGATGAGGCTACCCAAACCCTTCAGAACTGATGGCATGACACCATGTACCCCAGATGCCATACATAGAGCTTTAGGATTAATGCTTACTTACTTACCCTGCTGTGTTTCGGGTCTTGATTTGGTTCTATTTCTCCTTTCTGGGTCCACATTCCTCCATTGTTTATTGGGGAGGTTTACTCTGTGCCATTGTATATTGAAAGGGTGTAATTTCTTTTTAGAGGAACTCATAACTAAGAGTTTGCCTTGAGCCTCAAGAGAGACTTTAAACTAAGGTTTTGTAAGAATGTTGAAACTGTTCCTACTTGGGGGACTCTTGAGGTTAGACGAAGTGCATTTTGTATTATGGGGTGGATATGAGCCTTTGCAGAGCCAGAGGTAGGATATTATAGTATAACCTTTCAATAAACTTCAGGGTAATGGATTTTGGCAAGGGTTGAATTTGTGAATGTTTATTGTCAATCTACCTAGGAGAGTTGAGGCACACCTCTGGATGTGTCTATGGGGAATTTTTTTTAGAAAGCACTAACTAAGGAAGACCCATCCTGAATTTAGGAGGCACCAACCCATGAGCTATGGGAATATTGTGTAACCCATGAAATAAAAGTGGGAAAAAAGGAGGAAGCCAGTTTAACACTCACATTCCCACCATGACAGGAACAGCTCCTCTCTGCCACACTCTTCCCTACATGCTAAATTCAACCCTCGGAAACCGTGAGCAAAGCAAACCTTCCTCCTAACTTGTTTTTTATAGGTCATGATGCCAAAAAAAAAAAAAAAAAGTCTAGCACAGACTTCTTGATTTTCAGCAAGTCTCATTTCACATTTCATGTTAAAAATGTTTTTATAGTGGTTCTCTCCTATGATTTAAGTATCAGCAAACACTGTTAGAAGGGCTAGATAGGCAATATCTCAGGCTTTGTAGGCAACATGATCTCTGCCATGGACCCCCAAAGCAGCAATTGATAATAATGCATAAAGAAAAGCACACAGTGTGACAAGAAAGCTTTATCTGTGGCATTGAAATTTGAATGTCCTGAAAATTTCCACGTATTGTGAGATTTTTTTCTTTTTCATTTCTTTTCAACCACTTGAAAAGAAGTGGGGGGGGGGATGGGACAATGACCCAGCAGTTAAAGGCACTCTTGCTTGAAAAACTATTCATGGGTGATGGGTGGCCAATGGCCATTTGACCCAAGGACCTTGGCTGGACTCTTCCTAAATGTGACTATCTTTCCATCTTGGCTGCACGCTTGGGTGGGGAAATGGGGGGGGGAGATTGTTCCGTGGGTAAAGCATTCACTGTACAAACATGAAGACCTGAGTTCAGACCCCCAGATCCCATATGTGGTTGAATGTAGAGCATTCCCCATAGCTTTATGTGTCTGTGGTTGAACTTGATACTTGATCCCTCAGCTGGTAGAGCCTTGCTGGAGAAGTTACATCACTGGGGGGCAGGCCCTGAGGTGTTACAGCCCAGTCCCATTTACTGCATTCAGCTCATTCTTTTTCTTCCCTGCTAATGTGGAGATGTCTGTCTCCTAGCTGTCTGCTCCTGCCATTGTTTCTGAGCCATGATGAAACTGCAAACTGGAAATACAGCTTTTCCTTCCACAAACTGCTTCTGGTAGAGTGTTTCACGGCAGCACTGAGAAGGTAACTGATATACCACAGAAAGCTGCCTGTGGGAGGGCTTAGTCTGTAATCTCAATGGTAAAATGAGAAGTAGAGACAGGAGAATCCCCGGGAGCTCATAGGCCAACAAGAGACCCTGCCAAAAAAACAAGGTAGAAAGAGAGAAGCAAAACTGAAGGGTGGGAGTTTGAATGTATGCATGTCCCTCAATAGACTGGGTGTTTTATTAAAGCTTGAAACTTGGATTTCCAGCCTCCCAGCTGGAAGAGGTGTCATTGAGGGGAGATCCTGGGGTCCAGCCCTAAGGTGTGTTTGGGGTGGATTTGATTTCCAGCCTAAAGGTATGCAGAGTGGTTTGATCTCTGCCTGGGTTCTACTGCAGGTTTTGTGTTTGCTTGTGGTGGTGTCTCTCTGCTTGGATTTATGAATGGGAGCTGGCTTCTTCTGCCATTGATGGAACTTCCTCCTTTGGATCTGTAAGCTGAAAGAAGCCTCCTATAAATTGTGTCTGTTTTGGATGTTCATCCCCAAACTGACGACAATACCAAGGTTGTCTCTGACTTCCACATGTGTGCTGTGGCACACAGTCACCCATATTCACCCCCCCCACACACACACAAGATAAAAATTATCACTTGAAGGCTAAAATCATTATAATAGTTAATGCTGGTCCACACACGGGTGAATTACATCAGGTCTCTAGGAAAGGCACACGGGCAGGCATGTGGGACTCTCTCCTGATGACGAAGGCTCCAGTCACACTACACGTCCCTTAGCCACAGACATCCCAGCTCAGTTTTGCCGGATTCCATGCCTGGGCCACCTTAGCTGGAGGTCCCAGGAGTGACCAAGAAGCTTAAAGACCTGATAAGAGGAGGTGACACCTTTGGTCTGTAGTTTGGGTTCCCAACACTCTGCACATGAGCTGACCACAAGCTGTGGCCTTGGACATCCTCAGAACTCACCGTCTATCACCCTGGAAACACAATCCAGGCCACGGGATCTTCCTGGGCTGGGTGGATGGAAGAGCTGAGCCTGTGAGGGGCTTGATCCTGCCAGGAGTCAGGGTCCTCCCTGGCTACCATCTTCCCAGCAGATTCACCCTGCAGAGACCAAGTGCAAACAGATGGGGACCTGCATGGGCCATCAGAGGCAGTGTGGAGTGGATGCTGGATCCTGAGGCCTCTCCTCTGGTCCTTCTATTCTCTGCTTTTCTTTGCAGATTTCAAGGTGATGACAAAAGAGAGAACCGTCTTAGCATTTGTTAATACCCACTTGACCCACAAAAGGAAACCCACCAGCATCTCACAGTTTCTAATTTAAAAACCATTAGACGTTCCGCTTGGCGGACCAGATCTAAATATTCTTAAAGGGGTGGTTTAATTTAATGATTACCTTAACAAGCCCCCTTTTAAAACGATGATCCCGCCAAATTCTGGGGATTTGCTTTGGAATCTGATCCAATAAGTGGCTTTACAAAGAGAAGCAGAACGGAATCTGATTTGGTTCAGGACGCAGTGAAAATCATGGAAATTACTTTGCATATTTAATCACTGTAGAAACATGAGTACCGACTGCTTTCTGGAGATTACCCTGGGGGGTGGGGGCAGACTTGCAGCCGGCATGCCAAGCACTGATTTACAGGGAACTATTTGGATTTTATAGAATATTGTGTTTCAAAGACTTTGACCTGCCCAGCTATGGACAGAAGGACATATGGTTTTCTTGGTGCGGTGTGTGTGTGTGTGTGTGTGTGTGTGTGTGTGTGTGTGTGTGTCCACTCACACATGTGGAGGCTAGAGGAAGATGGTGGGTGTCCTGTTCTATCACTTTTATCTATTATTTTCCTGAGACAGGGTCTCTCACTGAACCTGGAGCTCCCTAGTTTTTTGGTTAAACTGGCTGAGCAGAGAGACTCAGTGATTCATCTGTCTCTGGCTGTCTCAATGCCCAGGTGACAGACACTGGAAGCAGTGCTCAACCTTTTATGTGGCATCAAATCCAGGGCCTAAACTTGTACAAACAGCAATGCTCTTTATCTGCTGATCCATCTCCCCAGCCCCCAGCTCCTCCCCCAGCTCTTCTCCTCTCTCTTTCTCTCTCTCTTCTCTTTCTTTCTCTCTCTCTTTCAGAAGAATTTCAACAGTGGTATAAAAGCTAGCTAGAGGGAATGAAGCCAGAAGAGATGTCCCTCGGTGTTAAGCCTATTGGGTGGCCTCAGTTTCCCTCCTTTTGCATCCAGAGGTTGGGAGAAAGTATGAGGACTCAGGCCAACATAAACCCTCTGTGTCTGTTGTCCAGAACTGTGGGATATCAGCATGGGTGTTACGGCAGACAGTTGCCCGTCTATTCAGAGGAAGCTGAAAATTCCATCTCTCTGTCGAAGCATGCTTGGTGACAACCGCTCCTCTAGAGAAAGCTCTGCTAGGAGCCTGCTGCCATTATGACAGGGACACTTCACCTCCTTACATTATCCTCTTCTCACTCGCTGGTCAGCCCCCCCCCCCCACACACACACACACACTCCTAGTTATCCGTGTGAAGGCTAGGACTGGACTGTGTGGCTCAAAGGACCTTGGAAGGCACCTGCAGATGGAAGGTTGCAAGGCCTCCTGGTCTCCATAATCCAATCACAAGAACCAATACCCTTTTTAAATATATTTTTCTATTTATTTGCAGGGGAGGCAGAGACAGAGAATGGGTGCACCAGGGCCACTTGCCACTGCAAACAAACTCTAGATGCTCCAGACACACGTGCCACCTTGTGCATCTGGCTTTACAAGGGTGCTGAAGAACTGAACCCAGGCCATCAGGCTTTGCAAGCAAGAGCCTTTAACTGCAGAGCCATTTCTCCAGTCCACAAGCCAATACCTGTAAACAAGTCGTGTACATTCATTGTGTATGTGTGTGTATTTGTGTGTGTGATCTGTGCAAATATGATTGAGTCTACTTCCCTGAGCTCTATAACACAGTGGGCATGGAAACACCCAGCAAGGAGGAAGACACACAGGACTCCACCAGCTGTCACTGGGGACAGTCAGTGTCACACCTTTTGGGGCTTGCTTCCTGACCCACACCCACCCAGGAAGGTCTGGGCATGTATACTAAAGGAATGAGGGAAAAAATGGAGACCTACAACCTCTCCAAAAGCCAGCGCTGAGAGCCATCGGAGGCTCCAACAGCTGACACCAGCTCCATTGTGACACCTCCCTCCCCAAGGTCAAGGCCAGCATCTGTCTATGCACTCTGCAGAGACATGAGCGGATGCAGCAGCCTTGTGCTGTGCCTGAAAAACGTTGCCTGGTGAGTGTGGGTGTGGGTGTGCACTTGGGTTTGTGTGTTTCTAAAAGAGATGGTAGGGACCAGATGTTCAAACTTCACATGTGTGTAAATAGTGACTGTCACAAACACACAGTACCTGAGATCACCTCCTTTGTTCCCTGAAGCTTCTCAAAAGGCCAGAAGTAAGAAGTGAGCTTTCTTTTCAAACTGCTTCTTACGTGTGTGTGTGTGTGTGTGTGTGTGTGTGTGTGTGTGTGTGAGTGTGTGAGTGTGGGAATGCACATGTGTAGAGGGCAGAGGACAACTTCGGTCCTCACTTCCCACCTTCTTTGAGGCAGGATCTCTCATTATTCACCTCTCTTTTTTTTAATTATCCATAACTAGATACACTTAATAAGGGAATAATGTGTTGATGTCTCCAGTTCCCCTATTTCCCTCTTCCCTGTCCCCTGTCAGTTGGATTTCCTCCTCCGTGGTCAGTCTGGATCAGTCCATGGGATGGGGGTTGTGAATAGCCTAGGCATCAACCTGGTTCCACCCCCCTTTGCATGGTGCTACTGAGGTGGGCAATGTCTCTAGATATTCGCCCCCACCATGTCTCTTACAATCTTTCCGCCCCCTCTTCCCTCTTCCGCTCAGTTCCCTGAGTCATGGTGGGTATTCACCGCTCTTAACACCAGGCTAGCTGGCCCATGAGCCTCCAGAAGCTTTTCCTGTCTCTTCCTCCTTTCTCATTTTAGGAATGCTGGGATTACAGATGCCAGTTGTGGTGGTTAAGTTTTGTTGTCAACTTGAACTTTTAAATTATTTTGGGTGGGTCTCCGAAGATGTTCACAGGAAGGCAGTAGGGGGCAGGATGTAAAGAAGCTCAGGGAAGCTAGAAATGAACATCCCTTCCTGGGGGGCAGTGCAGGAAGGAAATTCCAGAGACTCGGGAAGCCAATAAATCTGGGATAGGGTTGCAAGACCCCTAAGGCTATATAAAGGGGGAGAAAAATCTTCCTCTCCCCCCCTCCCTGTTTGCTGGTGTATGGGGTTGGTAATGGCCTCTCTCTTTCTCTCTCTCTCTCTCTCTCTCTCTCTCTTTCTCTCTCTCTTTCTCTCTCTCTCTCCTTGGACCTGTGAAAGAGAGCTAGCCTCTTTCACCATTATGGATCTGCAGCTTCAATAAATCTTTTCCTCCCACAACTGTGCCTGGTTTGGAGGTTCATCCCAGCAGCCTGTGGCTGACTATGACACCAGTCTACAGTGTCCAGCTTTAATGTAGGTTCTGCGAAGCCAATTTTAGGTCCCCACATTTGTACAGCAAGTGCTTTATCTGCTGAGTCACTTCCCAACTCTGCCTTTCCTCTTTACAAGCTAAAGGTTTGAGTGACAGGGTGATGTGTCAACCAACCACAAAGTAGAAAGGAACAGCCCCCCTACTTAATTAACACCCACTGTCCAGCATGATCAGGCTGTGTACCCAGCCTCAGGTGTGTCCACTCCACACCTCCTCCCAGTGTCCAGGCCTCCCTGCTCTGACTTGTCCTCGAGACCTGCCCAAGAGGATCTGCTCTGAGCCTCGTCAACAAAATCCTGCCATAGCTCCACCTTTCCCTGAACCAGTGGAAAATCCCTTCCTCACTCAGGCTCAGCCCGCCTCCCACATTCCTTTCTAGTCTCGAGCTTCCTCCAAACCCCACTTACCAACCAGCTGTCCCCAGACACACCACGCTAGTCCTGCATTCTCCACGAACACCCTCTGGGCCTGCTACCTGGAATCTCTCCATCCATCCACCAAGGGTGGGAAGCCTGCTGCAATCAGACCTTGCAACACCCAGGGATGGGGAAAGGCTAAAATAAGACAGACATGGTCCTCCACCCCAGGGGCATCTGTCCTGTGGCTAGGTGGCTACACCCACACCCACCTAGATGCCCACCTCTTCTCTGGGTTGGCTCGGTGTCCCCACTGGTGACCTGCTATTTCCTTTCCACAGTCACTGTTCCTAGCACAGCATGGTCGTCCCACCCGTTCTACCTTCTCACAAGTTTCGCCATCGTCTGCCCTTCCCTTTAGATAAAATCCCTCACAGTCTCGATTATCTGCGGCTCTCAACCCCTTGCACACCGCATTGGCACATACACACTCTGAAAACCTCTGCAGATTCCCCATAGCAGCCAGCCCGAGAGGAGGCAAGATACCTTTCTCCACCTGCGTTCAAGGTCACCTCAGAGGATAAGCAGTATCACCATAATCAGTGATCACTGTCATTGTGATCTTCTGCTCTGTTTGGGGTATTTAGGACTATTCTTTCATTTTCATAACAATTTCACAAAATAGGTATAGTTATTTTCCCCTAAGATAACTGACCATTAGAGAGAGGTTCGGTGAGTCCTTCAATGTCCCACAGCTGGAGAGAGACGGTGGTGAAGTTAGAACTCTGAGTGGTCTGAGTGATCTCTGCCTCCAACAGGCTAAGTATGCATTTGAATTTGTGCTTTAAAAATTATCCCAGGGCTCCAAGCAGGCACTTTGGCTGCTCTCCTTCTTGACCAGTGTAAGAGATCTTCCCTAAAGGACCCCCCTCTCTTCAGCCCCAACCTCTTCAGAGATGGCTTGGCTGAAAGTCTGAATTATAGAAATCAGTTGTCAATTACCCCGGGTGGCTGTGTAAAGGAATTATTGCCACAGCTCATGGTGAAAAGAAAACTTTATTTTCACCACTTTCCAGTAAAAGCTAATTCAGAATAACTCCGTTTAACAGTTATTTTATGCTGAAATACTGAGTACCTCAGGGAGTCTTTTAGGGATTTTAAAGTCTCTTTATTTATAAATGATTCATGCTGCATTTTCAGAAAAACCTACAATTAGTGTGGGTAGCACTGAAGCTCCTTAGGGAAAGGTAAAAAAAAAAAGGAAGAAGAAAAGAAAAGAAAGAAAAAGAAAATACACATGCATTCTCTGCATCTTTTCATCCATTGTTGTTTTGCAGTGGACTATAAAAAGAGACCTGAAGAGAAAGTCGAGGAGATATTTTGTCTAACCTTTTAAATACATGCCCCGTTTGACAGTATTTGTACAGGAGTTGTTCCCGTGATCTGCTCAGCCCACAATATTCTTTTAACGCACATTTCAATTTGGCGCATGCTCCCAGGCCTACAGAAGCTTCAGGAACTCTGAGCTTCTAGGACCAGAATCAACCTCAGGGGTGTGGCAGTGAGCCTTCGAGAGATGCCTGTGGACTCAGGGATCGGCCCCAGGAAGGGAACGAGAGCAAAGGCAAGATCCTGGGCTTCAGGTCTAAAGACACCCAAAGGGGCTTGGACACCAGCTTTGTAATCCACTGCCTGGCTCCAAAAGGGTCTAGGCCAGTGGGAAAGATGGATATGGACAGGGGAACAAAGGCTACGCTGGAGAAGCTTAGCCAGCAGAGAGGACATAGTAGGCACAGGATGCAGGAGTCAGGGATGCTTCTGGGAAGAAGCCATATCCATGTTGAAAGGTGGGGCAGAAAGGACCTAGGCTTGGGCTGGAATCCCCACGTACACAGCCATCTACAGGTCATGACGGATCATGTGAACAACTTGGCTGGGCTGCAGGACACAGCCACAAGGAGGGAGGGTCTGTGAGATGCCTCTTTCAATAAGAGGATTTGCCATCTGTGAAGGTTGGGCTTTGCACACACACACACACACACACACACACACACACACACACACATATGGTCAGTTCTTAGTCAACACCATTATGGACAGCCCTGGGGGACAGCAGATCTGGCTAGAGGTTGAAACAAGACATTGCTGGGGATGCTGACAAAGGGGCCTAGCTGGTGTGTTCTTGTGTGTGACATTGGATGTGGGACTCGAGGTGATCGGTCTTCTGGTTGTATTTGGGACCAAGGAAAAGCAGATCTCAGAGTTGTTTCAAAACGCCACAGAAAAGGGAAAAGGGAGCTTTCTCTGTTGGAAGCAGCCCAGAATCCATGTCCAGGTTCCCTCATCCCCATCTGAAGTGCATCAGTAGTTACAACTGCCTCTCTGGGGTCACAATGTGCTGAGGTCTCACATGGTCATCTGATTTACTTCTATTTAAATGCTACTTGGATTTTATGCCATTTTTGAAACTTGTGTTATATGCCAGACAGTGGGAAGGTGGGACCAGAAACAGACAAAAGGAGATGGGTTTCTATTTTAGGGAGGAGGCCCACCTGCTGGGAAAGATGCATGGGGTCTGTGTCCACAGGGCAGGGACAGAAGGGGTCAGACCAAGTGAGGAGTATTACCTCAGAGGTCAAAGGCTCTGGAGCTGAGCCAAAGGCTAAGCCTGACACATGTGACCACTAGGACCTTGGACTGGTCACAGCTCTGTGCCTCAGTTTCCTCTTTGTAACATGGGGAATAGACAACCTGTCTTCCAGATGAGTTGTTCTGATGAACTTGACTCACCCACTGTCTTAGTCAGCCACATGCCTCTGGGATGAATCTTCAAACCAAGCACAGTTTTTGGGAGGAAAGGATTTATTTGTAGCTATAGATACAGAGGAAGTTTCAGAATGCAAAAGAGGCTGCTCCCCTTTCACAGATCCAAGCAGAGAGAGAAACCCATCACCAACACCATGCATACGGAACAGCAAACAGGCAGGAGAGCAAGAAGAGAATTCTTCACCTTTATCTATATAGCCCTAGGGTGGGGTCTTGCAATTCTATCCCAGACTTAATGGCTTCCTGAGTCTCCGGAATTTCCTTCCTGCACTGCCCACACAGGAAAGGATGTTTACTTCCAGCTTCTTTGAGCTTTTTTACATCCTGCCCCCTACTGGCTGCCTTCCTGTGAACATCCTCAGAGACCCACCCAAGATTACTTGAAAGGTCAAGTTGACATCAAAACTTAGCCATCACACCCACATAAGGTGTATTGAAGAAAACCTGGAAGGTGGGGTGTTTCCTGAGAGGGTTAACTGATCTTACCATCATCATCAGCTTCATCCAAGAGACCAAGGGGTCCTAACGGCTCTCCACAACGCTCTCACACTGTCCAATGGGAAGGAACATGGCAGATCTACACAATTACCGTGCTGAATGAGGAATGAGGATGTTCATGGTGGACTCACGAGGGTCATAGACAGCTAGAAAGTGACAGTGTTGCACCAAGCCAAGGGAGGAAGATGACATTGGAAATCATGTCTCTGCTGTGTCATGAGTCCCACACACATGTTGTGACCTTGAAGCCTACGCCACTTGGAAGGTGAGCCTGCGAGGGGTGTCATCTCTGCTTTGAGACAAGCAGAGACTCAGAGAAGAATGCTGTTTGCCCAGATGCCCTGTTGGTAAGCAGCAGGTGAGGGGCAGGTGCAGGGCCCACCTCCAAACGAGGTGCTTCCTCTGCTTCCTTCCTGTTTTCTCTCTGCTGTAGACTGAATATGGCCCCAGATTCCCATGGTGAAACCTTGTGCCATGTGTGATGACATCATAAGAAATGGCCTTGGAGAGGGGATCAGGTCATGCAGATAGAGTCCTGATGTGCATCTATAAAATAGGTCCCAGAGACCTTCCCTGCCCCCACCACCATGTTGGGCAAAACAGGGAGAATGCATCTATGACCCAGAAAGCTAGCCCTTGACGTCATCACCATCTAAGTTGTCCAGCCCCTGGAACAGCGAGAAATAAATTTCTGTGTTTCACAGGCTACTTCCATGGCCATGGTATTTTGTTAGAGTGACCTAGACTGAAATGCTCCCTGTCGTTGTGTGAGTGCTGACAGGCCATTTCACTGCTACTGAAACTATATCACTGTGACTTTGGGTGATGGGCACAACTTGGATGACGGGGAATCTTTGGGTGATGAGTGTGATTCTGGGTGGCAGGTATGATCCTGGGTGGTGGGTGTGATCCTGGGTGGTGGGTGTGATCCTGGGTGATGGGTGTGATCATGAGTGGTGGGTATGATCCTGAGTGGTGGGTGTGATCCTGGGTGATTGGTGTGATCCTGGTTTGTGGGTGTGATCCTGAGTGGTGGGTGTGATCGTGGGTGATGGGTATCATCCTGAGTGCTGGGTGTGATCCTCTGTGGTGGGTGTGATCCTAGGTGGCTGGTGTGATCCTGTGTGGTGGGAGTGAACTTGGGAGACCGCATGTGGATGTGATGTGTTCAGCCCAGTGTGGAGGCAGAAAGGTGCTTTGAACTGACAATATGTGTTATAGGATTTCTATAATTTGTGGTCTTTTTCCCCTCTTCAAAATTTACTCACTGTGCATCATAGATCTCTATACAAAACTATAAATCTTCTAAGAAAAATGTTTTT
This sequence comes from Zapus hudsonius, assembly GCA_004024765.1. Lineage (NCBI taxonomy): Eukaryota > Metazoa > Chordata > Mammalia > Rodentia > Dipodidae > Zapus > Zapus hudsonius. The sequence continues at coordinate 20,827 of PVHP010024080.1, forward strand.
TTTTAGAAAAAGGAGAAACTTTTTGTGACCTTGAGACAACACTAAAAGCCTGATCCAAACAAGAAAACAATTAACAACGTGGACTCCATCAGACAATGCAGCTCTGTCGGCAAAACCCACAGTTCAGAGAGCAAAGGAAGGCACAGAGCGGGAGCTGGTGCCTGCAGAGCACATGTCTGATGAAGGGCTTGTCTTGAAAACAATGAAGGCTTCTCTTCTTTCCCTTTTCAGGACCAGGGATAGAACCCAGGCACATACTAGTGCTCTACCATTGAGCTGCATCCCCAGCCTTGAAATGTGAGTCAAAAGTAATACACCAGAAACCTAGCTTTGAAAACAAATGAGCGATGACTGCCTAAGCAAGCATCTCAAACATCCCAGTAAGGACATGCAGAGAGCCAACAAACACATGAAGAGATGCTATCTATCCTGTGGCAGCTGAGAAATACAAATTAAAACAGTGAGATATACTCTGCACCGAGGATGGTGGCCAAAGCCTACCACACGCTAGAGAGGGCGGGAGAGAATGGCAGAGACCGGTCCCTCACTGCAGTGTGGGAAGGCAGAGTGGTAGAGTGGCTGGGGAACAGAGTTTGGCAGGTTCTTACAGGACTCACGATCTTCCAACCATATGCAGCCATGCTCTTAGGTATTTACTCCAAGGAACTGAAAATTTATGTCCACCCAAAAAGCCTGTGTTTATAGCAGCTTTATTCAGAGCTGCCAAAACTTGGAAGCAACCAAGATGTCCTTCAGTGACTGAATGGGTAAATAAAATGTGGTCCATCCAGACAATGGGCTATTATTCAGTGTTAAAAAGAAATGAGCCATCATGCCACGAAAAAACATGGGCATTTTAAAGGCATGTTACGGAGTGAAAGGAGCCAATAAAAAAAGACTATTACGAGATGCTATGCCAGTGGACACAAATCATTATACATTTACCTTAAACCCATAGGACGTGCCTTGAGGTAAGTGAATCCTGACAGAAACAACCACACGTGAGTAAGAGCTCATGGATTGTGTTAATATCTGGTTGTCAACGTGACACAATTCAGAATCCCCCTGCAAGAAAATTTCTAGGCATGTCTGTGAGGGATTTTCTAGATTAGGTTAATTAAGACAACCCACTCTAGCTGTGGGCAGTGCCATTGCATGAGCTGGGGTCTACTAAATAATTCATGCCTCTCTGCCTCCTGACTGTGGTTGCAATGTGACCAGCCAGCCTCCTGCACCTGCTGCATGCTTTCCTACCATGGTGTGACCCTGGTCCTTGAAGCTGTGAACCAGAAAAATCTCCTTCCTTCCTTCAGTCACTTCTGGTCAGGTTGGCAGGGTTTTTTTTGTTACATTGATAGAAAGTAACTAAAGCAGATTGTAGCACACAGATCCCTCTGGTGAAGTGGGAGGGATTGATAATGAGGATGACCTTGATTACATCGGGACACGAGCATGTGGAAATCTCTGTATCGTTCACTCAGATTGACTGTAAACCTAAATGGAAAATGCAAGACCTACTCTTCGAACCAGCCAAAGACTTGAACAGACCTTTCCTCCTAGAGGAAATCCAAAGATGTCAGGGCTCACACCTGGAGTCATTAGGGGAGACCCAGTTCAAACCACAGGGAGATGCCGTACTTGCCTGTATGGATGGCTAAAATGAAAGACGATTATGTCAAGTGCTGACAGGGGTGTGACGTGACTGGAGCTTTCCCGTGCTGCTGGCAGGTATATACATGGCATCCAGGAGGATAGTTTGGTAGCTCATTTCCCGCACAATCCAGCATCTCATTCTTAAGTATTTACTCAGACATGTATACCTAGTGTGTCAGTTACTTTCTCATTGCTGGGACAAAATACCTGACCAGTAGCAGTTTGGGGAAGGAAAAGGCTTCTTTTGGTTTACAGTCCTAGAGCAGAGTCCACCGTGGTGGGGAAAGCAGGACAGGAGCAGACAGCCAGGCCTCACATCTCTATATCAGCAGGGAGGAAGTGAAAGAGTGAGAACAGGCCTGCCCAGTAACACACTTCCTCCAGCAAGGCTCTGCCTGCAAGGCTCTAGCCTTCCGGAACAATGCCACCAATTACAGATCAAGTGTTTAAACCCATGAGCCCCTGGGCCACAGTTACATTCCAACCATCACATGGAGGTTCATATAAATCCGGCAGGTGAATGTGTACCTGTAATCACCCAAACTTGGACATAACCCATATATCTCCTACCCAGAAATCAACAAATTGTTTCAATGCATATGTTGGAATACTATTCATCAATGAAAATGAAAAAAAAACTAACTTATCTATGACAACATAAATAAATCTGAAGTCATGGATGAAGCTGGGGAGTGGGCTTCATGGTTCAGAGTACTTGTTGCACAAGCCTGATAACCAGAGTTCAGATCCCCACAACCCACACAAACCAGTGCATGTGTCCATAATCCCAGCATTCCTACAGCCATGTGAGGCAGAGAGAATCAAGAGAATCCCAAAGCTGCAGGTCTGCGGGTCTGGCATTCCCAGGAGCCACCAAGAGAGACTCCATGTCAAACAAGGTGCAAGAAGAGAAAGACTGACATCCAGAGGCTGTCCTCCAAACTCCATGTCTGTGTCGTGACATGGGCATGCCTCCAACAGACAGACAGACAGACAGACCACACACACACACACACACACACACACACACACACACACACACGTGTCATTTATCCCAACTGAAAAGACAAACCCCTGTAGGATCTGTTATAAACCTTCTTAGAAAGACAGATCTGTGGGGACAGGAGAGACATTCAGAGGGTGATGGAAGACTGTGGAGGGCAGAAGCTTGCCTACCCAGAGCACATGACAGGCCATGATGGACTCTGTCCACATCTTGAGTGCTGACGTTACTCCATACACAGCTGTCGGCACCCTCCGAGCCACACCACCAAGCCATGAATTGCACCTCTGCAATTACACCTTGATGTTGAACGAGGGGAGGAAATGAAGTCATTATTCTTTTTCTTTAAATCCTTAGGAAGATGCTGAGCCATCTCTTTAATGAAACAACCCCGTTCAAAACTAAATAAATAAATAAAAGGGAACTGAACCTGTCTTTGAACATCACGGCCTTCCATTTTTAATCCTGGAGTTCATATGGAAGGAAGCAATAATTGTATGAAGATCAAAAATGCGTCAAGATGATGTAGCATTTGAATTTTTTATAAGGTAGAGAGGTCCCCATGTTCGGCTGGCACCTCTCTGTGCACACAAAGTGACAGGTGCATTGGGTGCGATGCTGTAGTTAATTACAGGACCTGTGGCAGAGCCGTCACCAGGGCCAAGTTTCTCCCCTTGCTTTCTAAGTTTTGTTCCCCAAACTTCCTTGTCAGAGAGCAGCACGGTGATGTTTCCTCCCCTCGCTCCCCAACAACCCCCCCCAAAAAAAGGCTCACGGTTCAGTCAATCAAGTGGGTGACACGACAGCCTACGACGATTGCCTGATTTCTTCCCTCCTAAGCTGACAGAACCAATGTTTATTTATTTATTTACTTACTAATAATTTATACGCTGTCTCCTTCTGGAAAGAATGTGAGTGCCTCACTGGATATCTTGGCATCAATTCCAAAGTACATAAGCATCTCAGGGAAGAAAATAACCACTGGAGAAGTGGCCTTTGGTTTCATTCCAGAATCCAGTCGAGCGGTGTGGCTTAATGAGCCCATTACTGCAGAATGTAAATAACGGGCATTCTGACCCGGCTGCTGGGTAGAAGTGGGGTTTTGAACAAATCCCTCTGCAAGGCTGTCTGTCCAGAGACAGGAAGGTGATCTATTGGTTAATTGGCCCAAAGACTTGACATGTTGGTGAAGCAGGTACTTTCTTCCCTAAAAAGTCAATTAAGCCAAGAAGTAGTTAGTAGTTCTCAGGTGGTAGCTATGGGCCAGCACTTCCCCATCCAGAATTTCAACAACCTGACTAGGCAGATGTTGAGGAAAGAGAACTCAGAGAGTGTGTGTAACTTGTCCAGGATCGCACAGCTCACAGATGGTCAAACTTTGACCATGAACTCGGGTCTTTCTAAATGCAGAGTGCATGCTTCTCTTGCTATCAGAAATGCTGCTGATATTTCGAATCCAGCCTCCATGTCTGCCACTGGTTATCCAGAATGATCTGGTTAATTAATGCCTTGTTGACATCCTATACTGTTTTGGACAAGGCTTCAAATAAATGTTCGTGATCACTCTTGCTGGTTAGGATGATGAGCTCAGCTATAAGTAGAAGCAAGTTCAAATTCAAAATGGTTTCAACAATGAAATGACAGAGGACTGGGACACCTTCGCCCCAGCAACAGAGGCAGAGGGGGTTCAGGCAGCTGGGTGTCCAGCCATACAGGAACCTCAAGGCAGCAGATGTAGGAATTTCTCCAAAAGAAGAAACTAGTCCATTTCCAAAGGTGCGAGACACCCTTCCTGTACACCCCAGTGTCATGGTCCCCAGACTCATATAAACAGTGGGTCACATATCCATCGCAAAGCCACACACTGTAAAGCCAGCCAGTGTATTCAAATCTGTTCTCCCTCCCAGACACCCAACATATTAATAACATTACTCATTGCTGTCACAAAATACCTGACAAAAACCATTGAAGAAGAGAAAAGGTCCCTTTAGCTCACAGTTTGAGGGTCTATTCCACCATGATGGGGAAGGAGTGGCAGTGAGAATGGGAAGTGAATGGTCTCATTGCATCCATGATTAGAAGGGAGAGAGAGAGAAAGAAGTGAGACCTCAAGGCCCGCCCCCAGTGACTCACTTCCTCCAGTAAGTCTCTAACTTCCGAAGGTTCCACAACCTTCCTGAATATCTGGGGACCAACTGTTCAAACACATGTGCCTATGGTGGACATTTCATAATTGTGGTAGTTTGTAAGTCCCCTAAAAGACCCTTGTGTTTTATTAAAACTTATAACTTGGATTTCCACTCTCCTGGCTGGATGAGACATCACTGTGGGTGGATCCTGGGGTCCATCCCTAAGGTATGTCTGGGGACGGATCTGATTTTTCCAGCCTAAAGGTATGCAGAACAGTCTGAGTTCTGCCTGGGTCCCTGCTGCTTGCTAGAGGTCTCTGCTGTTTTCTTCCGGGTGCTTGCTTGCTTGCGGTGCTGGCTAGTGGTGATTTTTCTCTCTTCGAGGATCTGAGAAAGGGGGCCAACTTCTTCTACTATCAATGGAACCTTCCCCTGGATTTGTAAGCTGAAATAAATCCCTTTCTTCCATAAACTGTGTCTGTTTGGAAGTTCATCTCTACAGCATGGAGCTGATGACAATAGTCAAACCGTCTGGGAGACTGTTCCCCAGTCTTTTTTATAAGTCATATTCAACAATGTGACCAGTTTCTACTAATAGAATATATCAGAAATAACACGACTTTCAGGCATGTCCATATGCATCCTGTGTGGTCATCGGTGCTCTCTCGGTGTAACCCTGAAAGAGGCAATATCACAGGAAGAAGAGATCTTGGTCACCCAATATTAGTCACACAACAGGCCACAGTCAAAAAAAAAGGCCACACTCAGGTCTAGATATCATTGATGTCCAATTTTAGGGTTGTTACTGCAGCTAGCATTGATTACCCTAATTAATCCATATAACTCGGCATATTCTTTAAGGAGCCAACTGTCATGACCACTATGTAGCAAGTCATGTGTGTCACACATGGTCATGATGGCAAGGGCCAGGGTCTCCCATTGCCAAGGGGACAAAGAAAAAATATTAAAGAACTATGTTCAACTTTAAATTTCCATGGTTTCTGTACAGCCCATAGTCTTTGCTCCATCCTGAGCAAGTCACTCCCAAACTCTGGACACTCGAGGGGTCTATATGCATGTACAGAGACAGGAACAGCTATGTGGCTTGTCCCCCAGGATGGCTCTCTACTCAACAAAATAATTAC
>PVHP010024081.1:0-26770 GCA_004024765.1 Zapus hudsonius
TTTGCATGCAAAAATGTGTATGTGATTGTACTGGGTATGGAAGGAAGGAGACATTTAGGTACAGGGAACCAAATGTCCAAAAGCCTGGATAAGAAGAGGGAATGTACATTCAGGCTTCTAGCAGGGAGTAGACGTTTGAAAGAGTAAGGACGTGGGCTCAAGAAAAGGTTGAGGCATGACTAAAGGCAAACACAGATGAGCACCCACAGATGAGCTATAAAGAAGCTGTCAGCACTCTTGGGGACCTGAAGGGACAAGGGGAGGATGGTATTACAACTTCCTGGAGATAATTATGGTATTGTAGGGAGACAAGTGTATCATAAACGATTCTCCTCCCCTTTCTGATCCCTTTCCTCCTTCCCTCTCTCCTCTCCTGGTTTCCGTATAGTCTCCTGCGTGGACTAGAAATGGCAGAACTCAAATGACTACTGAGGATAAGGACACCTAACAGACACAGTCCAGAGATGTCCAGCTACTGCCGAGATGCCTCTACTAACTAGATGTCAATAGGAACATGGAGGAGAAACAAGAGTCAGGATGCAGAGACAGCCTGCGCAGGATGTCAGCGCCTGTGGCTGGCATTCTTGGTGCTGCCGGGCACCAGGCAGGTGCTGGGCATTTTGTATGCAGTGACACAATCTCCTCATTTGATCTTTATAACCCTCATGAAGTCAGCACTCACTGGCTGCCAAATTCCAATTATCTCCTCAATGGCTTCACAGACATTGTTTTATTTTATTCTCACTGTAGTTCAGGGTCACCAGGATTCACTCATTTATTTATTTATTTATTTTACTACATGACAAGAAACAGAAGGTCCATGGGATTATAAAGTCTAGGAAGAAAGCAGATTGTGTGTGTCATCACAGAATGGGACATTGCCTGACACATTGGTGAGGGGTGTGGTAGTTTGAATGTGATAGTACAAAAGTTTGCTCCCACAGATTGAGGTGTTTTATTAAAATTAAGCATGTAACTTGTGGCTTCAGACACTCAGATAGAGGAGGTGTCACTGGGGGGGTGGATCCTGGAATCCAACCCTAAGGTGTGTTTGGGGGCAAATTTTGATTCCAGCCCAAAGTTGTGAAGAGAACTGTTTGAGCTCTGGATGTTCTGGATGTGGAACTGGCTGTTGGTGATGTTTCTTTGCTTGTATCTATAAAAGCGAGCCAGCTTCTTCTGCCATTGATGGTGTTCTCCTGGACTCTGTAAGCCTGAAATAATAACCTTCCTCTCAAAAACTGTGTCTGCTTGGTTGTTCATCCCAGCAATGTAGAGATGACTATAACAAGAGCAACCAGCAAGCACTTACAATAAAACCAAAATGGACTCTGAGAATGAGAACGAAGATGATGTCCAAATTCCTAAATCAAAGAACCATCCTGGCAGTGGAGAAAGGACAGCCAAGAAAATAAACTTCTCCATGAGTGTCTCCACAACTCACATCCCTTCAGCTTCTCCCACCAAGTTCTGTGCATTTATTCAGTCAACAAGTTGTGCATTTAGTCAATCAACAAGTGTATCTTAAAACCTGAAACAATTATTAGCCTATAGGCTTCAATTGGACATGGTCTGGGTTTATTTTGTCCATGTACAGATAACCCTAGCACACTATTAGCTCTGTAGGAGGCACTCAGTACCACAGATGCTAACTTTGGCTGCAAAGAAAACAAGAGAACTATGGGAAGCGTTGTGAGTGCCGAGTCTATAACAGACCAAGGGAGGAAGGGAAGTAATAGAAGTCTATACAGATACTGCCGAAGAGATTAGGAAAGAAACAAGTGGTGAGCCAATCGAGCCTTGAGCTCCATGAGTGGAGCAGGTAATTGACAGATGGATGGGAGAGCTTTGGAGAGAACTTGTCAGGAAAATAGTGTGGATTGTACAGCAGTATGGGGATAGGGTAGCTGTGAGGCAGAGAGAAGCAGCGTGATAAAGGATGATGGCTGATAAGTGGTTAGCAGTGAGATTCCAGGGAACCTTTTACCTGCTTTTTCTCCAAACACCCTACTTTTATTTTTCATTTAACTACTTGGCTGTGGTGGCTTTGCTTCTCCAAGTCTGAACTCTCCATGGTGCAATAGACTAGATCCATCCTCTCTGACCTGTTCAAGGACCTCATCCTGGCAAATCTTCTCCTGATCCCTCCATCAGAGACTTTCTGTCTCTACCCAAGCATTCCCATCATCATAAAATGGCTAAGAAAACCATAATTTTTCCATGTTAAGAAATAAAAATGGAAGAAAAATATTTTGAATAGAATTATCTTTAATCACTTTTTGTTTCATCCCAGCTCATCTTTAATCTCAGCCCTTACCCTATCTCTTGGTAAATTTCAAAATGATAATCCTTGGGATATAGAATCTACTTCTGCTTCTTTTCTGCCTATTAATTTGTGAATATATTCCAGATAGATTCTGGTGGACTTCAACGCAGCCACTCCACTAAAGTAGCGATGGTTGGCATCTCTGAAGCCAATGGTCAGCCTCTATCCTTATCTCAGCAGAGGTGAATATGATCAGCAGCAGCCCTCTCCTCAATCACACTCTCTTCACTGGGCTTCTGGGATGCCTCTGCTGCTCATTTTCCTTCTACCTCACCAGAAGTAGAGTATCACCTTAGTAATCAGAAAGCTTGTGCCCCAGTCAATTTCTCCCTTATTTTTCTTTACATATAGATGGTGATCAGGTGGTAAGAGGATCCTGTTCACTTCCTCTCACTTTCTGAGACATATTGCACATATGTGCATTACATACACACACACACACACACACACACACACACACACACACACACACACACACACACCAATCAATAGTCTAGACAATTGGGAATACCAAAAAGACCTGCCTTCTTTCTCTGCTATTGTTCCAGAATGATGGGCAATAAAGAGTCAAGTTTGTTGTTGTTTTATACTTTTTCCTTCTCCCCCATCTCCTCCTCAATTCTTTAAAAATATAACTGTAATTTTTTGCTTGACAAGAGGCCATGGCCTGATTGGGGTCCTTTGTAGACCTTAGTGGTGAACAAAAATGAAGTCTCTCCTATACAGTTTGGGGTGGGGGAAAGTCATTACACTAGCAAACCAGGACAGTTGATCACTGTGATGCCATTCAGTGACCTTGGACAATCACTTAACTTTTTCGAATCACTCTTTCCTGTCAAATGGAATTGATAAGATCAAGGTGGATTGATATAAGATTGTCTATTTGAGCAGTGTATGAAAATGCCAGAGAACCCTGTGTAGAACACAGCTGGGTGGGTAGTTTTCTTAAGCTGCCTTGTGAAGAATTTTGCAGGAATCTATAAATAATAGATTCATTTCAGGCTGGGAACACTCAGTATAACTATTGGTGCTGCCTGGCCCACCTCTAAGCACACCCATTCGTAACATGTTAACCTCTTAAGTGGTTTTACATTATCACAGTTTATAAAATTTGTACTCTGACCTTACATTTCTTTTTTTTCTCTATTTATTGTAAATAATTAGATACATCACATGAGTAAGTCTTATGGTGGTATCCCCATTTCCTTCCTCCCTATTCCTACACCACTGGGGGCCTTTCTTCATGGGCTTGCTGGACCAGTCCATGAGATAGGGGGATATGGAATGTACCAGAGGTAGCCAGATTTTTTTTCTCTCTCTCCACCACCATGGCTCTTACAATCTTTTGGCCCCCTGTTTTGTTTAGGTCCCTGAGTGATGATGGGTGAGTTTTAGGTCTGTTTTACTGTTGCGGTCTTAAGAATCTCTGGATTTCTGCTTTAGATTGTGTTGGGTATTCTCAGTCTCTGTCTCCATTATCCTTTCACAGGTTATCTGATTTGCTTTGGAGGTGGGTCTCTTGCTCATCTCATCACTTCCTTGAAGGTTTTATTTGGGCTCCATTTCATAAGTTAGGGGTGGTTCATCTCCTGCCTGGGTGACAAGACACATCTCCAGTCTAATTGGTGAAAATGAATTGTCCAAGGTTCTTGCTGGCTTCTGAAACATGCAAACAGAATCACCGATGGAGAGTCAGATCAGTATAGGTCCAATGAGACAAACTTTGTAAATTTACCAAGATTCTAATGGGTATAGCCTTTCTGTACATTTCTGATTAGTGGGGGTTTCCCCTTTTCTTGTTTTGCATATGGGATTGGCATGGATCCCAGTTCCAGTTAAGGGTTACCTGCCTCTGAGCAGATCTCTTAGCTAATTAACATGCTGTTGACTACCCACCCAGGTTTAGTGCCACTATTGCATGGGTAAGCACTTCTTGGCTTTACTGGTATCTACCACTCTTCATCATTCTTGGAGCATCATTCAGTGTTGTTTATCAATGACCTCTGCTTTCTCAGAATATCTCTGGTCAATTTCCCATGGAAGCTCATACAATGCTTTCTAGCACTACACATGCTTCCATCTGGGGGCTGGATACCATTCTGGATTAAGCAGGGTCTCTTGGTGTTATATGATGACAATCTGTGATGTCTCCAACAATAGGGTCATGCCTTTTGCTGGGCGGGTAGTCAAGAGCTTTAACACAAGCCTGTCTTATTTTGAGGAATCTCATGGGTGTCTTCGATCAACAGCTCAGTGTGGGAAGTAACCAATGACTGGGACCAGTAGTTACAGGCCAGAGCCATTTGCCTTGTGGTTAGGTCACCTCCTGCCCTATTAAGGGCCTCTCTTACATGATGATGCCCCCAGCTTCTTAGAGAGCTTACTGCATGAAAATAAGGATTGGTGTGTAAATTTTCCCATCCTCCTCTTCCCCACCCCCAATTCCTTTGCACCCCTTTGTCCAAATCTCAATTCATCTGACAGGTTTTCTTAATGTTCAGGCTTAAATTGGTTAGGAACCACATATGAGGGAGAATATATAGCACTTGACTCTCTGTTCTTGTGTGAGGTTGCTAAGTATGATCTGTTTCAAATCCTTCTACTTTCCTTTAAAATTTATTATGTCATTTTTCCTTTCAGCTTCATAGAATTCCATAGTGCATATGTACCACAACTTTGATATACATTCATCCAATAATGGGCATTTGAGCTGATTCCAATTCTTTGCTATTATGAATTGAGCTGCTATAAACATGGTTGAGCAAATGCCTCTTTGCCTCAGCAAAGAATCTTGGGGGAAGATGCCCAGTAGAGGAAAAGCTGTGTCCGCCAGTAGCTCTATATCCATCCTATTCAGGTGCTTCCACACTGCTTTCCATAGTGGTTGCACAAGTTTGCATTCCCACCAGCAGTGAATGAGGTTCCTTTTACCCCTCATCCTCACCAACAACTATTGTCATTGGATTTTTTAATGATTCCCATTCTGACTGGAGTGAGGTAGAATCTCATTGATGTTTTGATTGGCATTTCCCTGATTAGTGACATTTAACATTTTCTTAAACAAGAGTAGGCCATTTGTATTTCCTCTTCTGAGAATTCCCTGTTGAGTTCAGTGGCCCATTTTGTGAGAGGTCTGTTTGATTTTTCATTATTAAATTTTTGTAGGGTTTAAATATTAGGCCTCTGTCTGTGGAATAGCTGGCATAGATTATCGCCCATTCTAACGGTGGTCTATTGGCTCTGAGTATAGTGTGTTTCTCTGCACAAAAGCTTTTTAGCTTCATGAGATCCCATTGGTTGAGTGATTGTTGCATTTCCTGGGCTACTGGAGATTTGTTCAGGAAGTTTTTGCCTACTTCTATCTTATGGAGAGTTTCTCTTAATTTTTCTTCTAGGGTATTCAGAGTTTCAGGTCTTATGTTGAGATCTTTAACCCATTAGAGTTGAGTTTTGTGCACGGTGAAAAGAGTGGATCAAGCTTCATTTTTTTTTTACATATGTTTAGGCAACTTGTCCAGCACCATTTGTTGAAGATGCCATCTTTTCACCATTGATGTTTTTGGCTTCTTTGTCAAATATGAAGTAACTGTAGTTGCTCGAGCTTAGGGCAGGCTCTTCAATTTTCTTCTATTGGTCTGTCTATTTTTATTTCAGGACCATGATGTTTTTTGTTACAATGGCTTTGTAGTATAGCTTTAGATAAGTATGATGATACCTCCTGAGGAGCTTCTTTTACTCAGGATAGTTTTGGATATCTGAGGCCTTTTCCCCTTCCAAATAAATTTGGTGATTATTTTTTCTATGTCTGCAAAATATGAAGCTGATATTCTTATTGGAATTACATTGAATCTGTAAATAGCTTTTAGAAGTATTGCCATTTTCACAATATTAATTCTACTGATCCAGGAGCATAGAAGATCTTTTCCATCTTTTCACATCTTCCTTGATTTCCTTCTTGAGCATTTTTTATGTTTACATTATACAGATCTTTGACATCCTTCGTTAGTGCTATTCAAGGTACTTGATTTTTTTTTAGGCTAGTGAAAATGGGACTATTTTGATTTCTATTTCTTTATGCCTGTCATTTGCATACAGGAAGGCTACTGATTTTTGTAATAAAATTTTGTATCCTGCCACTTTGCTGAATGAATTTATCAGCTTCAGAAATTTAATGATACTGTCCTTTAGTTCTGTTATAGGATCATATCATCTGCAAAAAGGGATAGTTTCATTTCTTCCTTCCCAATTTTTATCCCGTTTATGTCTTTCTCCTGTCTTATTGCTTGGGCTAGGACTTTAAGCACTATGTTGAAGAGCAGTGGTGAGAGTGGACATCCCTGGCTTATTCCCGATGAAAGTGGGAACTCATTATGTCTGTCACATTGAGTATGACTTGGACTTTAGGGGTTTTGTATATGGACTTTATTATGTTGAGGTGTAAGCCTCCTATGCCAATTCTCTCCATGTTTTGATCATGAAGTGATGTTGAATTTTGTCAAAGCCTTCTCTGCATTGATTGAGATGACCATGTGGTTCTTGTATTTGAGTTTATTAATCTGGTGGATTATGTTAATTGATTTCCATATGTTGAACCAACCCTGTTGCCAGGGATGAAGCCTACCTGATCAAGGTGGATAATACTTTTGATGTGTTGTTGGATTCGGTTTGTGAGGGCTTGGTTCAGAATTTTTACATGTAAATTCATCAGGGATATATGTCTATAGTTTTCCTTTCTTGTTATATCTCTGTCTGGTTTTGGTATTAGGGTAATGGTAGCTTTGTAGAAGGAATTTAAAGCATTCCTTGTTCTCCAATTTCCCAGAGGAGTTTCAGAAATAGTGTTTTCAGTTCTGTGATGAAGGTTTGGTAGAATTTGTCTCTGAATCCATCATGTCCTGAACTTTCCCTTTTGGGGAGGTTTTGATTATATTTTCAATCAAAAATGGGTGTGGTAGGTTTATTTAGGAGTTTTATCTGTTCTGGGTTTAGTTTTGGTAGGTGGTAGGTGTCCAGGAATTTATCCATTTCTTCCAGGTTCTCCAATTTTGTGGAGTAGATTTGGAAGTATGTCCTGATGATTCTTCCAATTTCGTTGGTCTCTGTTGTGATCTCTCCATTTTCATTTCTGATTTTGTTTTTTGGGACTTTTTTCTCATTTTGTTAGATTGTCCAGGGGTTTGTCAATCTTGTTTATTTTTTCAAAGAACCAGCTCTTTTTGTTTCATTGATTTTTAAATCATTTTCTTAGTTTCCAATTCATTGATTCTTGCTCTGATCTTAATTATTTCTTTTCATCTTGAGCTCCTATGGTTGGATTTTTCTAATTTTTCCAGTGCCTTTAGGATAGCAGTTAGGTTATTAATTTAAGATCTCACTGTCTTTGTTACGAAGACACTCAGTGCTATAAATTTTCCCCCTCAGGACTGCCTTCATTGTGTCCCATAAATTTTGGCACATTTTTTTCCATATCCTTTTTAATTTCTTGAACTATCTACTCATTGTTTAGTAGCATATTGTTGTCTCCAACAGTTGGTCTATTTTCTATTTTTTTCTCCCATTACCTTTAGCGCATTGTGGTCTGAAATGATGCAGGGGGTTACATCAATTTTCTTAAATTTATTGAGGCATGTTTTATGGCGTAATACATGGTCTGTTTTAGATAAGGTTCTGTGAGCTGCTGAGAAGCATGTATATTCAGTAGAGCTGGGATGGAATGTTCTGTAGAAGTCTCTTAGGTCTAGTTGATCTACGGTGTTGTTGAGCTCTATTATTTCCCTGCTGATCATCTGTTTGTTGATCTGTCTAAAGATGATAATGTATTAAAGTCTCCGACTATGATGGAGTTGGAGTTTATTTTTGTTTTGTTTTCCATTAAGTTTTGCTTTATGAAATGGGGTACACCTATATTTGATGCATACATATTTATGATAGTGATATCCTGTTGTTGAATTGTTCCCTTGATGAGTAAGAATGCCCTTAATTTTCCTTTTTATGACCTATTACATTTCTTATAGATGCAATTTCCTTTGCACATGCATGCTTTCGTGTGTGTGTGTGTGTGTGTGTGTGTGCGTGTGTGTGCATGCTAATGGCCAAAGGAGACTACTGAGTGGACCTCTTTGCTCATCCACCTGTTTTCTTGGAACAACTCTCTCACTGAACATGGAACTGGATTTTTTCAGTCAGGCTGGATGGTTTACTGACAAGCCCCAATGATTCTCTAGTATCTGCTCTCCATGGGAATAAAGTATAGGCATATATGGCCATGCCCAGATATTCAGGTAATTGATAGGAAATTGAACTTGAGGCAAATAAGACCCTCTCAACACCATGTTTGCATGGCAAGTAATATTATGCACTGAACTTTCTCCCCAACCCCTTATTATAGTTTTTTAAACTTAACTTCATTTTCCCTGATATATTTTTTTAAAGTTTAATCTCTTCTTTTATTTCTTCTCCACTTGACATTTCTACTTTCAACCTTTAACATTTTTATTTCTTCCTTTGTCTTTTTTAAAAGTCCATGTTTAAAAAGTCTATATCCACATTCTCCTTTTTATTCTATTTTTCAATTCTGCTTATTTTTCTGTTTTGCTTGTTCTATCTTTAGAAAAAAAAAACTACATCTTTTCTCCTTCACTTTGTCATCTCCCAGGCTGTCAGTCTTTGAAGTTGAATTGCTCCTGTACATTTTTTATAATTTTCTGTCACTTGTGTGTCACAGCTATGCCTGCTGAGCCCATCATCCTTGTCCTTTGTATTTTTCTATATTTTTTTCACTTAAATTTACTACTTTATTATATCATTTTCAAATTCCATTGTGTGCTTTTTATAAGTCCTTTTTAAATTCAGTGTGTACTGGCTATAAATGGCAGGCAGGAAGCATGCTCACATAGCTGACAGCTGCAGAGAAATCCCACGACCCTGGCAGAGGATGCTGGCAGGGACCATTTGTCATCTCCTGGGATCTACAGACTCTTGAAGGTCCTCTCACCCACTTTTCATCCCTTTCTTCATTGATTCCTTGAAGTGTTTAGCTTGGGTCAAAGATATTCCTCAGGCTACATCTCAAGTGACTCTAAAACACAAGTCTGACCATGTCATTAACCTGCTTGTCTCTCAGTGGGTCACCATAGTGACATAAGAGACAAATGAAACAGTAATAATGGCAAGTGTCATCTCACTGTGATGGAAAACACAAGTCAAAACCATCAAGAGGTTCCTCCTTATTTCAGTGGGAATTGCTATGATCATGGAGATAGATAAAAGACAGGCAATACTGGCACCAATATGGACACTAGTGATGTGAATATAATTTAGTCTAGCTGCTATAGGGCTATCATGGAATCCAGCAATTCCATGAGGGAACTTAAATCAGTATGTTGAAGAGACATCTGTACTTAACATGTTTGCCATATTACTCTTCATGACATTCAAGATCTAGAAACAACCTGTGTGTCCATTAATGGGAGAATAAATAAAGGAAATATGAGATGTTTACACAATGTAATACTACTTATCCATACAAGGATGAAATCTGGTCATTGAAATGAGAATGAATCTGGAAGACAATTAGCTCAGAAAGATAATTACCACAAATTCTCACTCAAGTGGAATCCAGAAGAGCTGATCTCATACTCAGAGTCAATGAGTAGTTAGCAGAAGCTGGAGAGTACGGAATAGAAAAGACTGAGAGAGATATTACTTACTCACTGAGTTGAATGTGAGATAAGAGAAAAGTAGAAATACATTTTAGTGCTCAGTACACTGAAGTTAAAATAATGTATAATTTTTAAAATCCTAAAAAGGGGTATTTAGATTTCTTACCACAAAAAAAGAATAAAATTCAAGGTAATTTGTTCACTAATTACCCTAAGTTGATAATTCTGCATTTCAGAACATTAAATTATATGTCATCAGTATTTAGGATTATTCTGTATCAATAAAAAATGTAAATGGTAGCTGTAACAAGAGTCAATGTATACTAAATAATTATTGCCATGAAGTGAACAGCCTCTTGCTCCACGTGTCCTCACTGCCTTGGCCCAGAATCAATGGAGCCAAGGACTATGGACTGGAATCTCGGAAACCATGAGCCCAAATAAATCTTTCCTGGTGTTAAGTTGTTTCTGACTGGTTTATGTTCACAGCAACAATTAAAGTCATGAAACATTGGGTATGGACTCTCAGCTTAGCCTTTCAATTTCTTGGAGAGAAAATGTTTACTCTTAATTTTCAGATGAGATAGTTGACAATCAAATAAACAAAAAACCCAAAGATGTATACCCAGGTCTCTGGTCATAAAAACCTCTACCACTAACAGGTCTGGAGACTCCATTTATTTTTCAGCATCCCTACAAGAGCTGAGGAAAGAATCACAACCTCTTTCCAGATTTCTCCCTTACTCACCCCATCCCTCATTCACACACTTCTATAATACCTCTTTCTGCCTAACATATCCCTACTAATGCTCATGCGATTGTCTCCATGGTTGAGTTTAACAGCAGGGAGACTAGCCATGGGCACTTTTCTCTTGTGACATTTTTGAGAACTTGCAGAGAGTATAGCTTGGAGAACCCAGGTCCTAATTCTGGCTCTGGACTAACCCAAGCTGTTCAGCAAGTTGCTATACGGTTGAATTACTGGCAGTTGGAGGTAATATGCTACTCCTGAGAATGCCTTTGTGAGGAGAAAAGATAAGAATGAAGGCTCTTGACTGACACAGGGCTTCATCCACCCTGAAATTCCTCATAAATATCAAAAATGAAACAAGTAACTAATTTCCAGTTGCATTCAAAGACCCTTTTCTTAGCCTTAGTACTTATGTTTAATTTCTTAGAATCATTTGGAAGTCAGTCCTTCAGACTGTGCAGAAAACACACACATCCCTCCCAGGGCTTCATCCCCTTACCAGGTTCAAGAACTGAGGCACATAAATAGCCACTGAATCCACTAGTGACCTTTGACTGTGTGAGGCCAGTAGAGGCCCAGGTGGGTTATGGAGCGCCATAGTTCCAGATTCAAATTTGTCCCCAGTTATCAGATTTCAAACCCCACCTCTATCACTTGCTTTAGTCATTATCTTGAGCAAATGATTAAACCTTGAACTTCAGTCCCACATCTACAAAATCCTCCTATTTGTGATTGCCATTTTGGGCTATTGGGAAAACTAAGTAAATTCAAACATGCAAGACATATTAAATGATTCCTGGCACATAATCAGTGCTGAATAAATGCTATTAATAAGTGACTCCAGACCTCTCCAGCTGGATCTGTTCACCTTCTGCTCTATGGCCATTACCTCCATCATTCACATACACCCATAATGTGGAGATAAGTTATTTAATGTGCCTCAAGTATTATCTAGCATTTGGCTGTTAAGTTGTCCCCTTGTCTCCTGACTGGACTCCATTACCTCAAATCTTCTTCGGGTTGCCTTTTGCTTTTATCTCTAAAATCAGACCTCCTGCACTCAAATCCTTTTAACTACAACCTTGAGGCTGTTTCCTTAGGCAAGTTGCCTCTCTGAACTAGTATCTTCTTATGTCAAATAGAATCCTTACTGAGATGAAAGGGCATATATGCAAAATAGCAAAATGCACTGCACTTGATATGAATGTAATTAAAGTAAGTTATGCCTACTGTTTAGTCTTCAATTTCACTTTGTGCAAACTCTCCAAATTTTGTGAAGAAACACTTATCCTAAAGACAAATCAGTGTGCAAAATCCATAAAAGAGAATATTGGAAAATATCCAAATGCAATTTGATCGATATCAGATATATCATTCCTTTATTGTCTTTCTAATGTCTTAAAAATAAAGATAACTCTGGGGACAGAGCCATTGGTAACTTCCCCTGTAAATTAGTGACTCAGGCCCTTCTCCATCACTGTCCATGCTCCTTATGCTATTGTATTCTTCAGGGTTTTATCATAACATACACCACTGCTGTGTATTAAGTATTTTTGTTTGATAATTGATTGCCCATTTCCTGCCCTCAGAATAACCAGAGCAGGACTTTACCTTCTTTGTACATAGCCAGGTCAGATAGAACTTGCTCCATAAGTAATCTTGAGCAGGTACATTATTAGAAGTGAAAGTTGAGAAAAGTTTGTCAAATACAGTTTACAGATATCAAAAGGCAAGGGAAAAGATTTATCAGCAATATTTGTTTATCTTTGAACACTTATCAGTGAGAGAAGGCTTTCAGATAAGATAAGACAAAAATTAGGGACCCAGGCTGATCACAAGGTAATCTGCTCTTAACCAAAAATAAAGTCATATGCAAAAGCCATGTGGAAACCTACTTCTTTGTTAGCTGATTTAAAAATATATAATTAAAAAAAAAAACAGTTTGAGCAGAAGTACTCTGTGGGGGTTATAGAAAAACTCCAGTACCAGAGGACAAATACTTCCCTGCAACTCGTTGGTTAGGAAGGCTGCTGAAGCTCACACAATAAAAACCAGGTTATTGCCCATGCTTGTGGTTGTCCACGAGGACTAGATGGCAAGATTCTGTTGCTGAAGATAGTCCATACTTGTGGAGGCAGCACATGGAGAAATCAAGCTAGAACTGAGCTGGAAGCCTTCTCCCGGCTTGCTTGCCATCCTTTTGCTGGAAAGTGCTGAGCAGGCTGCTAGGGGAGAGAAACCTGCCTTGACCAGCAGTGGATCTCAAGAGCTATGCAACTGATCAGACAGGTAAGATGTTCCCACTGGTGCATTAGAGGAATGACTATTGTGTGAACAACCAACTGCTCTCTGGATTTGAGACTCACTCCACAGGAGTAGGCTTATGCCTGGTACTGTAAACCTACTCAAATGCTTATGCCACAGAAAGTCATAGCCTGCGGGAGGGAAGCCACTACTGTTGTTTGACTAAATGGATATGTTGTTGTCATGGTTTGATACAGGTGTCCCCCACAAACAATTGAATGTGTTCTGATAGATTGATCCTCAGCTGATGGCAGTTTGGGTTTTACAACCTCGATGGAGCTGTGTTGTCAGGGGCGGGCTTATGGGGTTATAAACCAGCTTCCCCTTGCCAGTGTTGGGCACACCTTCCTGCCGCTGTTTGCAGTGCTGTGGCAGAGGTGATGTCCAGCCCTCTGCTCATGCCATCGTTTTCCCTGCCAGGATGGAGTCTCCCCTCGAGTCCGTAAGCCAAATAAACCCATTCCTCTACAAGCCGCTTTTGTTTGGGTTCTTTCTGCGCAGCAACTAGAAACCTGACCCCAACAGTTGTGCTCATCAAATTGCCCTGTGCATATTTATGTTTGTGCCCATAGATAAGTGCAGCTCTCACCTTTGATCAGAGAAGTTTCTTTTTGCAGGTAGGTGGCACACACATTCTCTCTCTCTCTCTCTCTCTCTCTCTCTCTCTCTCTCTCTCTCTCTCTCTCTCTCTCTCTCTCTCTCCAAACTTCATCAAAGCACTGACAATATGTGACTGTTAAGTGCTCAACACTAATTGAGACAGCTCTGCCATATCCTCCAAGGCTCAGCGAAGATTGTGGAAGAGAAGGAGGAAAGAATATAAGAGCCAGAGGATGGGAAGGAGTGCTGAAGAACATTGTCTTCTAGTCATGAAGTAGCTCTTATTCATGACCTCGGTGAATGTTGTCAGCTACACAAGACCTGCACAATATTGGGCCCATCACCATTCCATCATGGATGGTGGCGGGAGACACAAAATAAAAATATATCAAGGAGGGACTAATTGGAAAAAAGAAGGGTTCAATGAAAGGGAGTTGAAGAGGAAAGATAAGGTAACAGGAGGGGGTTCTGATCAAAATACGTTATTTAAATGTATGAAAATTGTCAGCAAATTTTTTTGTTAAAAATAAATATCATCAATGGGGGAAAAGGCAGTGTAGCACTGCTACCCGCTGTGCCCTTGCTTGTGAACATGTCTAGTATTGCTCCTTCTGCTCCTACCATCCTCCACTGACATCACACTCCAGCTTCCGCAGCTTTCCAAGGAGCTCACAAGGAGAGTTCCGGGCCTTCGGCTCCAGATTGCATCCAGCTTTCTGGACTGAGCAGCCACTAAGTTTTCAGCCTCTCCAGTATGCAGGTGGTCATTGTTGACATATCAGGTGTTTATTGTTCATATCCATCCAATGAATCCCTGTCTTAGGTTTTTATAATCCCCATCAGTTCTGTTCTAGAGAACCCTGGCTAATACACAGTGTAAACACAATATAGATAATTATTGACTGTAAGAGTGAAGAAAGGTAACAGTTGATTGGCTCATATGAAATAAACTATGAAGAATAGAGATGGCTCTGAAGAGATGCCTCAAAGGATAAAAGCACTTGCTTGCAAAGCCTGTAGGCCTGGTTACAATCCCCCATCCACCCACATACAGCTGTATGCGAACTGTGTGGCACAAGCATCTGATGTTCATTTCCAGCAACAAGGGACCCTGGCACACACATTCTCTGTCTGTATCTCTCTCTCTAAAAATCAATAAACCAATTTATAATACAATCACATATTAAAGTTCTCAATAGAAATTTAAAAATATATACTAGGGAAAAAAAGCCACAAGTGATCTGAGACAGCCCTAAGAGGTGTCACTCCTTGGTGTCACCACCATCATGGAGTAATAGGCATCTTCATCCCACTTAGTAGCAATAATAAATATTTCAATATCTCATGTTCAATATTCTTGAACACTACATACAAAATGGCAAAAAATATTAGTCTAGTCACTTGTGAGATTACTTGCTGAGCAAAGGTCAAAAGGCAGTGGATAGATGGACTGACTGAATTTTCCTTTCCTCCACTGGTTGTGGATCTTGGTTCTTTTTCACCTGACATCATGAGTTTGGAACATTCTCTGTGTCTCAGACTCGCAGTCACCTCCTTTGAAGTCTACAAATGTGCCTAGGAAGGAAGAAGCCCAGGCTTATCTCGCCTGCCTCAGTGTACAAGATCTTCACATCTTATGTCACAAGTGAGTTCGTGCATATTTCAGCATGCACACAGATACACAATGCACACACATGCATGCACAAAGACATGAAAATGTAGGCACCTGTGGACACATGTATGCACATAGATTTTCTTTCATGTTAAGTGTGACAATTGCATTCGATTGGTACATTTGTAGACAGAATTTAAAGGCTACATTTTACCTAATGTATCAGATTTACTCTTGTCATTAAATATATGAAATGTCTTTAAGTTATAATTTCATATTTCCTTGTTTGTACAGACTAAAATTTACTCAGCCATCCTCCCAACTGTGGAATTATGCAGTATCCCTATACTTCTTTTTTAAAATGAATATCTTTATTACGAATAAGTATATACAGTATATGAGTAAATCTTGTGAAGGTGTCCGTTTCCCTTCTCTCAGTCCTCTACCCAATGGAGTCCTGCCGTGGTGCACATACTGGTTCTGTCCATTGGTTAGGGTGTTACGAACTACACCAGAAGTAGCTAGTTTTTCTTTTTTCTTCTCCTTTTGTGTGTTGTTGCTGAGGGGGTCAATGTCTTTGGTTATTCTCCCCCACCATGGCTCTTACTTTCTTTCTGCCCCCTCTTCGGCGCAATTCCATGAGTCATGGTGGGTGAGTTTTAAGTCAGCTTCATTGTTGAGATCTTAAGTATCTCTGGATCTTTGCCCTGGGTTGTGTTGGGTATTGTTGGTGTCTGTCTCCATTGACCTTTCATGGGTTACCAGACTTGCTGTGGTGATTGGTCTCTTGTTTGTCTTATCACTTTCTCATAGGTTTTATTTGGTGAAGGCTAGGGGTGGTTTGTCTCCTTCCAGGATGTCAGCCATCATCCAATGTCTTGTTGTTGGGATTGAGTTGTCCCTGGCTCTCTCACTGCCTTCTGAAAAATACAAACAGAATCTCCATTGCAGAGTGAGATCAATATAGGTTAAATGAGACAAACATTGTTATTTTGGCTAGCTCCTAATGGGTGTAGCTTCTCTATAGCTTTCTGGTAGTGGGAACTTCCCCTAGCGGGTTCTTAGTCCCCATAGGATTTTGCCATGGATTCCAGATCCAGATAATGATCCCTTGTCACTGAGCAGATCTCTTAGCCGATCAGTAAGCCATTGATTACCACTATTTCACAGATAAGCATTTCTTGAATTGCTGGTCTCTTCCATATAGCAGTGTGTTCAACATTCTGTGACAACTGTCTATATTGTATATCAGTGGTCTCTGCTTTCTCTACTTCTTATTTTAATAAGAACATCAGTAAGTATACCATGATGAAAATTTCTGACATGTCCAATGACTTCTTAAAGATAGATTTTTAGAAATTGTGTTCCCAAGTCAGTAGAAATAAGAAATAATAATTGTGCAATTTGATGCTAATTTACTTTCCAGACACAGAACAGTAAAGCACTTCCATAGCAGCTGAGTAGCTGATTGTTTTCATTAATGAAGGATAATTAGCTTTCCTTTGCAACACTATTAACACTTTATTGCTTAGATTAGAGTTGCCTCCCCATTCATTTTGCTTTTTTAAAATCTCATTTTCATATTTCATTCCAGTCTGTTGGCATATAGTAACAAGTGGCTATTGAACAATTGTTTTTCAATAGTTCAGATGGTTAAGCTTTATTGTCAACTTGACCTTTTGAGTAATCTTGTGTGGGTCTCTGAAGTTGTTTACAGGAAGGTAGCCTTCTCAGCATGGGGCAGGATGCAAGGAGGCTCAGGGGAGCTAGAGAGAGACATCCTTTCCTGGGAGGGCAGTTCATGAAGGAAATTCCGGAGACTTGGTATACCAACATGTCTGGGATAGTGTGGTAGTTTGAATGGATGTTCCCTAATACATTCAAGAGTTTATATCAGTTTTTCTCTAGCTTCCTGACTGGAGGAGGTGTCACCCTGGCCTAGCTTTCAGCCCTAAAGTATTTCTAAGGTGGATGTGAAATTCCACCTATACATATGAAAAGAGCAGTCTGAGCTCAGACCTGGAGGTTCTGCTCTGCTGGTTGAAGTTAGAGTGTGCCTGCTGAGGTGCTTGATGGATCTCTCTCTCTCTCTCTCTCTCTCTCTCTCTCTCTCTCTCTCTCTCTCTCTCTCTCTCTCTCTCTCTCTGCTTGTATCTGTGAAAGGGTCCAACCACTTTCACCATTCTGGAAACGTCCCCTGGGTCTGTTAGTTTAATAAATACTTTCCTCCCAAAACTATCCCAGTGGCGTATGGCTGACTACAACAGATAAGGTTACAAGACCCCACCCTAAGACTATATAAAGGGGAAAGAAATATCTCTCTTACTCTGCCTGCTCTATTGGTGTGTGTGTGGATTTGGTGATGGGTTTTTCTCTCTCTCTGCTTGGACCTGTGAAAGGGGGCCAGCCTCTTTTGCCATTATGGAACTTCCCCTGGATTTGTAGCTTCAGTAAATCCTTTCTTCCCATAACCATGCCTGGTTTGGAGACTCATGCCAGTGGTGTATGGCTATGACAATAGTTAACCAAATATCACTTTAGGAACAATTTTCCATGGTATTGTGTGAAATATGCATCATACACAAACTCTGTATGATTTCCATCATTTGTTTCCATGTCATGTGCTTTCACAATATTCCAATAATTTCTAACTGGGTTTCTCTATTGCTGCAGCATTCAAGGACTGGAGTATGAAGGCTCTTGGTACTGTCTCACTGGGCAAGACCACTATAGTCACTTATGTAAAGTTGTGTTTGGCATTCTAGCTCATAAATTCTCTCAGATAATTTTTCCATACTTTCAGATATACTTTTAAAACTTCTTTTAGGTTTTCAGTGAAAATTCCACATGGTATCTTGAGTGTAATGAATGAAAAACTGTAAAGCTAATTTGGTATTATTTATATAGCTAACAATAGTTAGAATTCGTTTACCAGGACTCTTGTCTTTTCTAAATTCACATAATATTTAGCACATTTGTTATACCATTGTTAACAATATTATTTGGTGTGTGTACCTTATCATTGCTATTGTAAGATCATTGCTCAGTTAGATCTTGTAAATATTGATGAGTGATTCACAGGAAAGCTATTCCCTCATTCATGTACCATTTAATCAGATATTGAGCACTTATTAAGTGCTGAGCAATTCATAGACCCATTGCTGAGCACTCACACACTGGGCTTCAATCAACAGCTAACACAACCATTATCTCTCTGTAAACAGAGGTAAAATTCAATGCGGTGGTTGCATTTTAGCTTACCAAGCAAGCAAATAAATATATAATTATGGGAATATAAGTAAAGAATATGAATAACGGGCAAATCTTGATATAGGGATCAAGGAATATTGACACAAAACTACAATAAATCCCAGAACAGGAGAATAAGGGGAGTCAGAAGAACAAGAGGTATACTAAAAGAGGTAAAGCTGAGAGAAACCATCTAAAAGACCCAAGGGATTTATAGAAACTAAACCAGATTGGTTGATACAAAAGGGTAGGGATGAAATGTGAAATGAGCCTGTAGGAGGTCAAGCAGACCATTTTAATAAAGGGGAGTTGCCATTTTACTCTTTCCAGCAATAAATGTATCCATTTATATAATCTACACATTTGAGTAGAAGCAATATGCACATACATACAAAATATACAAAGGGTAGTGGTTATGACACAAGACTTCGGTTTCTGTTCTCAGTATTATCCAGTAGTTTGCTGAGTGAGTTTATTTTGCATGTGAAATGACAAAATGCCAGTCCTTTGCTTTTCCACCTTTTTGTATACTATTCAAACATTGATTTACTATTCAACCAATCCTCTGCTTATAGCCATTTTTGTTATTGACAATAATATTCTAATGAAAGCAATACAATATGATCCTTGTACATAGTTGGTCACATTTTCTAAGTAAGTCTATTATTGTGGAGTTCATTGGTTTATAAGCACAAATACAGTTGGTTTTTTGTAAACATTACCAAAATCATTTGTTCTCCTACTATGTATAACAGTGACTTTCTCCCACAACCTAGGCAGAGTCATATGTTTCTACATAAGTTTTGGTCATTGGTAATTTGTATAAAAGTGATATTAAATGCTACGTCACATATTCATAAACAATGTCATCTTTAGCTTTTCTTGTTTTAAAATTTTACATAATTTCAATCATACTTCAGGTTACTATCATTTTTTATGCTTATCCATTTTGATGCATGCACCAGTAGTTCACATGTTTTCACTGCTGAGGAACAATTCTTTGTTTCAATACATCATAGAACATTGATCCATTTTACTACTCATGGACATTCTATTTCTATTCCAACCCCATATAGAAACTGCCACACTGTCTTGGACATGTGCCATAAGGCACATGTGCAAATTGTCCCAGGGGTGTGTCATAGTGGGGAAATGCAGTTGTAGGAATGAGCAAATTATACATTTATGTGTAAAGCCAAAGGAGCTGAGTTATTTTACATCCTCACCAGCATCCTCAACAATATGACAATGTCCAACTTTATTTTTCCTTTTTTGGAACCAACCTGATGGTGTGAAAATGTCTTCTAGTTGTGGTTTTTAACTTAGTTTCTAAATTACTAATATTGCATCCCTTTTCATGTTGGTGTTATCTCATCATTGAAATAGATGTCTTATGCCCTTTATCCTATAACATCTTTCCTTCTATATTCATACAAATTCACCCTATCTGAAAACCAACTCCAGTGCTTGAATGTGTTGCAATTATCTTTTCTTAATTTATGAATCAGGATTTTTTTTCCATTTTAATTTTGTTGAGTTTTGAAGGAATATAGATTATTTATTTTGGGATAGGGAGATAGCTCAGTCATAAAGGTGCTTGCTTGCAAAGCCTGCCAGTCCAGCTTTGGTTCCAAAGCCTACATAAAGCCAGATGCACAAAGTGACACATGCATTTGGAGTTTGTTTGTAGCAACAAGGGGCCTTAGTGCCCACATGCTCACTCACTGTCTCTCTCAAATAAATAAATAAAAATATTTTAAAATAAATTTTTTATCTATAGCCATGCCATCCTGTAAGCCCCTGATCTCAGAAGCTAAGCAGGGTCAGGCCTGATTAGTACTTGTATGGATTAAATTATTTTTAATTTAATAGATGTATTAATTTATCTTTTATGGGTTCTTGTGTTTCATCGTAATAACTGTGATGGTTAGGTTTTGTGGTCAACTTGATCATTATAATTATCTTGGGTGGGTCTCTGAGAAGAAGGCAGACTCTCAGTAGGGGACAGGATGTCAGGAAGCTCAGGGGAGCTAGAAATTAACATCCCCTCCTGTGTGGGCAGTGCAGGAAGGAAATTCCAGAGACTCAGGAAGCCCTTAAGTCTGGGATAGGGTTGCAAGACCTCTGCCCTAAGGCTATATAAAGGGGAAGGAGATTTCTCTTTCTGGCCCCTCCTGCCTCTTTGTTATTATGTGTGTGGTGTTGGTGATGGGTTTCTCTCTCTGCTTGGACCTGTGAAAGGGGAGCAGCCTCTTTCACTGTTATGGAACTTCCCCTGGATCTTCAGTAAATCCTTTCCTTCTATAAACTGTGCTTGGTTTGGAGATTCATCCCAGCGGCGTGTGAGCTGACTGTGACAATAACCTATCAATGTAAAATATCTTCCTAGATTATCTTCTAAAATTTCATATTTTGACCTTTCAAATATAAGACTTTAATCTAGCTGCTGTGTGTTTTTATTTAAAGGATTTGGTCGAAATTTACTTTTACTTTATTTCACCCAATGAATAACAAAATTTCTCAGCAGTATCTATTGAAAAGTTCATTTCTCCTCCAAAGGATAATTCTGTTTCCATGCAGGGAGTTTATGTCTGGGTTCTCTACCCACATCCACTGGTCAAAGTATGTGTCATTATGAGTGGCCATGTCTTGATTTCTGTACCATAATAATAAACCTTCGTCTATAGCATAGAAGCTCTTCCTGTGATCTTCTGCTTTAGAGCTAACCTGTGTATATCAGACCCTTTTCTCTTCCATGAAAGTTTTACATTCATCTTGAATTCTACTGCAGGCAATAACTGCTGGGGTTCTAGATCTCTGCAATGCATTTCTTTCTAATTATGGCATCATATCCATCCTGCATTTATTTAGAGATTCTTTGCTTACTATAAATTTCATTATTTTGTCAAGTGCTTGCATAAGTTTTGATATATAATTTCTAGGCATTTCAGGGCTTGATAATATAGTGATTGATATTCAGAGAGATATAGATAAGGATAGGCATAGGTGTAAGTGAAAGTTTAATGTGGTAAGAGTGAAAGTGAATTTTATTTGGATTCAGAATAATTCCTAAGCTCTTACTCAGTGCTACAATTTTCTGTAGACATGGATAATCAATCGTCTCATCTGCAAGTAATGACAGTGTAATTCTGCCATCCCTTTTTCCGAACTCTACTCAACTTATTGCGAGGTGTTGTTTGTGGTATGTTTTATCCTACCAAAGGGGCCAGGACTTGAGAATGCTGTTGAATACCATTTCATGATAAGTGGTTACCTGGTCTTTAAGCAAATTTGCTTA
Source organism: Zapus hudsonius (assembly GCA_004024765.1). Classification (NCBI taxonomy): domain Eukaryota; kingdom Metazoa; phylum Chordata; class Mammalia; order Rodentia; family Dipodidae; genus Zapus; species Zapus hudsonius. The sequence goes on from PVHP010024081.1 coordinate 21,802, forward strand.
GATGGTTTTGGCTGACTTTTTTGTTTGTTTTGGTTTTCTTGGTACATGTATGGTGTGTGTGTGGGGTGTGTGCACACACATGCATGCTCTCCATGTTCTCATATGGGGACATCAGAAGAGAACATTAAATGTTTTGTTGGATGGCCTCTTTTCTCACTCATCAAAATATTTCCCTGAAATGGAGTCTCTTTTCCAACTCAAAGCTTCTGTTTTCGTGTTTGCCATTGATTCTCTGGTCTCTGCTTCCTAGGGGTTGGGATTATAGGCATATGTGGCTTTGCCCAGCTGTTTTTATGGAGTCTAGGGATTGAACTCAGCTCTCTCAGGCCCTCGTGCTTATACCAGCATGCCTACCTGCTGAGCCATCTCTAAGCCAGGCCCCTGTGTTCAACCTTCTACCATTGATTGACAAATTTACTTAAGTGTTTGGTTTCTGTATATGCAAATGCCCTAACTTATCCGGAAAGTTGACTTCTAATCTTAGAATTTTTAAATGAAGGAATATTGTATTTTATTAATGCTTTTTTCTCACTTTATACAATGATTATGTATTTTTAGTTGTAAGTATGGAAAATTTCCTTAGCTGATTTGATAATGTTAAAATATCCTCAAATCCCTGGGAGAATTCAACGTAGGCAAGTTAAATTATCTTTTCCATATATTAAAGGCTTGGATTTGCTTGGATTTGTTTTAATTTCTTTCCATTGTAATGAATAAAACTTACTTATTGCTTACTTTTCTAAACCAACTGTTTTTGATATTACCTAGACCAAGCCAGGTATGATGACATACGTCATATCTCAGTGCTTGAGAAGGTGAGACAGGAGGATTTCAGGTTAAAGGCCTGCATGGGCTACGTACGGCAAGACCCTATCATATAAGCAAACTTCCTAAGGTTAATTCTATCTTTATAAACTGGGCTGGGGAGTGTTCTATATTTTCTATTCTCTGGAAGAGATAAACCATTTGAATTATTTATTGTACATTTGTCTGTAGAGTACTTTGATGAAGCCATCAGCATTTATTGTTGTGGAAAGATTGTTAATTATGATTATATTTATTTATTTTTCAAATTGTCATTTTTAGTCAGCTTTAATAAAGATGAACTTTTAAAAATACCTTAATTCTGTTTAAGATCTTATTAGCATTAAAGTTCACAATGTATTTTTGTTATCTATTGAATTTTTCAGAATCTTTAATTGCCCAATTTCATATTCTTGATATTGGATGTTTCTACCTTTCTTTTTTTAAGCTTATAAAAATGTGTTGGTTTTATGGTTCTTTGCAGAGAACAAACTATTTGCTTTATTGGTCCTCTTTATCATTATTTATTTTTATTTCATTATTTGTTGTTCCAATTTTATTGGTTTTTTTGAGATTTATGTTAGTTGGTTTAGTTTTGATAAATTCTTAAATTGAAGAGCCAGCACATTCCTGTTCAACCTTTTATAATTAAGCTTGTTCATTATAAATTCTTCCGTGAGGCTTACTAAATTCTGTTCTGCAGGATTTTTATTCTCCTTTGACAATTAGATTTTCTACTAAGACATAACTCACATGCATAAGTTATTAGGAAATATTTTTACTTTCTAAGCACATGATATTTCTCTAGTTGTGTTTTTCTTTTACATTGGGTCATAATTAGATTGATTACTTTGTAGTCATTCATTATGTTTACATCACAAGATCCTGTTTCACAGTTTTCAGTATTTTTCCAGGCAGGAATTGTCCTATGTAATTGTTGGATACTGTGTTTCATTTCAAGGATACTAATTATAAGAATATTCAAATTGATTCCATTTTTTAAAATCTTCCTGGCATTAACTTCTGACATTTTATTAAAATAGACCATTATAATAGTAGTAATTGCACAAATCTGTATCATATTTCACACTTTCTATTTTTAAACCTATATTGTTATATGTGTTCAAGTTCAGAATTTTTTATATCTTCTTAATGGGCGAAACTTTTTATTACTATATAATGCCCCAAGTTGTAGCTTGTAATGCTTTTTACTAATCTTCTATCTACACCACAAATTATTTTGTTTTCAATCTCAGTTTTTATATTGCTTGTCATGGTTTGATCCAGGTGTCCCCCACAAACAAATGAATGTGTTCTGGGTAATCAATCCTCAGCTGATGGCAGTTCAGGAATTAGAACCTCGCTAGAGCTGTGTTGTTGGGGGCAGGTTTATGAGGTTATAAGCCAGCATTCCCTTGCCAGTGTTTGGCACACTTTCCTGCCACTGTTTGCAGTGCTGTGATGGAGGTGATGTCCACCCCTCTGCTCATGCCATCATTTTCCCTGCCAGGATGGAGTCTCCCCTCGAGTTTGTAAGCCAAATAAACCCATTCCTCCAAAAGCCCCTTTAGTTTGGGTTCTTTCTGCATAGCAACTAGAAAGCTGACCCCAACATTGCTCTATTTTAAGAATTTTTCATAAATAACATATACATTATTTCTTTATGTTAATCCAAAAATCATTCCCATTACTGGAGAGTTGGTCCCATCTTTTGACTGTTTTCAAAAATAATTTTTGCTTTTAACATTTTAGTTATAATATACACAAATATATTTTGTTCACATGTAGTTTGAGGGGGATTTCTTGAGGTTCTTGAATATGTAAATGCCTTTGTAAAAGTTGTAAAAAATGATTTTTTCAAACAACTTAATTTTTACCCCAACCTCTTTTTTTCCTTATTTCTAATGAGGCTTGTGTTTTAGGCCTTTTAATATTGTCACATTTATCACTAACATCTTTAAATACACTTTTTTCTTCAGATTGGGCATTTTCTAGTGGCATATCTTCGTTTCTATGGTCACCATTATGCTATTCTAATTTTTCAATGAATGTTTTCATTTTAGATGTGAAATCATTGTGTGTGCGTGTGTGAGAGAGAGAGAGAAAGAGAGAGAGAGAAGAGAGAGAATATGTGTGTGTTCTATTTATCTGCTTATTCGCCTATGTTTTCATTCATTAATGACATACTTGCTTTTGTTTCACTAAGCCTCTTGAGTTAAAAGCAGTGCCTGTTATTTTTGCCTACTAAGTCTAACATCTGGCTCGGTCAAAACAGGTATTATCTTTTCTCTGGAGAATGGGTCACCTTTGAGTGTTATTCATATGTCTTTTGTATAACTTTTCATTGTGTCTGGGACATTGTGACACTAGGTAAGCTTACATTATTTTGAAAAAAGGAGATTTTTGTTTTCATTTTAGCAGGCTATTAGTTTGGAATCAAATGAAGATAATTTGTCTCTTGTGCTGAATTTCAAATCTCAATTCAGTTATTTTATCCTTAATTCAAATTTCTTTCTGTCTGTTCTGTGCATGTGTGGTTCAAGAAGAGTTCATATAAAAACTTCAGAGTCTGGAAATATATCTCAGTGGCAGAGTTGCTAGCATGCCCGAAATATCAAAGTTCAATTCTCAGTCCCTCCCTCAAAACTCAGACTCCCTTCACTGGCTCATTTTTTTTTTTTTTCCCCTTTGAGGAAAGGTCTTGCTCTAGCTCAGGCTTACCTGGAATTCACCTGGTAGTCTCAGGGTGATGTCAAACTCAGGGCAATCCTCCTACCTGTGCCTCCCGAGTGCTGGGATTAAAGGTGTGCGCCAGCATGCTCAGCTCTTTTATTGTGAGATACTTTGTTTATTTTGCTTTTGAGACACAGTCTCACATTATGGTCTCAAACTGAGAAAAATCCTCTCGGCCTGTTTCCTGAGTGATGGGATTACAAGCAAATGATCTACCACACTCAGCCTTGTTGAAAGATTCTTTTCTTGCCTTAGCTGTTTTAGACTTCCTTTGAGCACCTGGATATGCCATTGGAGATTATGCTACCCTACACAGAACAAACTGTGGTCTAGCCATAAAAATAAAGGCATTCGTGCTGTGTTGTTCCTTCCTTCCTTCCAGAATCTGCCTGCTGGTCTTTCCTGGAGAACAATTTGAAAGGGGGCAAATGTATAGTAGGAAACAAATTTAACAAGCTAGCAAGATGTGATGCCTTGTAACGGGATGATGGAAGTAGAGGCGAAATAAATCAGACATTGTGATCTCTTTACCTGAGTCAGTGATAAGACATGATCTAACCAAGAGCATCTGAAAGCACTAACACCAAAATACAGCATGCTCACCATCTGTGAACACCTTCTCTGTTCTTCTGTGGTTTCTTAACCCCCTACAATAGCTAGTCTATGCAAGACCCAAAACTTTAGCTAATGACAGAGTAAGGTGGGATACACTAAGCAGCCTCACCTCCTTCTCTATCTAGGTGTCCAGTCAAGGTTCAGACCGAAACTTGTAGAAGAAGAAACTTTAAGTTGGTCAGAGTGGTCCAGAAAGAACTCTCTGAAGGGTGACTTTTATTCTAGATCAGAGTGAAGAGTATGGTTCTAGCCACATAGTCCGAAATCTCTGCAGTGTTAATCTTTATTTTTGCCTCTAGGCTACTGCTGTTTAGAACCATCTAACCAGGCTGTGTTTGAAATTCTGTTTTAGGTCATGGCCCAGGCAGTGCTATTCATGTGCATGAACACAGCTGGAATCTTCATCAGTTACCTGTCCGACCGTGCCCAGCGCCAGGCCTTCCTGGAGACACGGAGGTGTGTGGAGGCCAGGCTGCGCCTGGAGACAGAGAACCAAAGACAGGTACCAACTGGAAAGATTGTGTTTCCCAGTTTCTTCTGTGCCACTTTCTCAGTTACAGAGACTTCTTTGACTTCTTTGCCACCTCTTCTTGCTTCGATCCAGATACATTCTGATTCTGAACTAATGATTTGAGAAATCACAGAGTAGATATGATAGACTCAGCACATAAGGTAAAGCGGAAAGCAAAAGGTGCAGCATTTTCTTTTTTAAAAATATTTTATTTATTTATTTTTCAAGCAGAGAGATACAGAGAGAGAGAGAAAGAGAGAGAGAGAGAGAGAGAGAGAGAGAGAGAGAGAGAGAGAGAGAAAACAC
>PVHP010024082.1:0-26779 GCA_004024765.1 Zapus hudsonius
CACCTCTGCCACAGCACTGCAAACAGCGGCAGGAAGGTGTGCCAAACTCTGGCAAGGGGAAGCTGGCTTATAACCCCATAAGCCCGCCCCTGACAACACAGCTTCATCGAGGTTGTAAAACCCAAACTGCCATCAGCTGAGGACCGATCTATCAGAACACATTCAATTGTTTGTGGGGGACACCTGGATCAAACCATGACACCACCCCACACACCAGACCACACATGCCACACATCATACCACACATACCACACACCACACCACACACACCTCACCACACCACAACACACACACCAAATACCACACCACACACCATGCCACACACACACACCACACCACACACACAGCACAGCACACCACACACACCACAACACACACACACTACACCACACCACACACACCACACCATACCACCACACCACACCATACTACCACATCACACACACCACAGCCACAGCAACACCTACCCTCCCACACACACACAAGGAAAAAATAAAAAAAGAAAGAAGTAAGCAGGGAAGGAAGGAGGGAGATCGAGAGAGAAAGAGAGAGAGAGAGAGAGAGAGAGAGAGAGAGAGAGAGAGAGAGAGAGAGGCAGAATCCTAGATTTAAAAGATTTTATAATAAAGACATTTTTGAAAAGGATGTCAATATGAATCAGCTTCAGATTTTCCAATGGGCTTCTCATCAATTAAAGCTATAAACTCAGATTAAGAAAATGCAGATTTATGGTGACGCTCAATTTCCATGAAAGTAAAACATCAGTTTTGTAACCCCACCCCAGATCTGACTCAGAGAACTGGGAATATGCTTGTCCTATGTAATTACATCTTTGTTAAAGTGTGCATAAGGAATGGAATTTTTGAAAGTGACAATACTATACATTGACACAGGGGTTGGAAACTGAGGAATGCTGTTATAGAAAGCTGCTTGGAATTGTACTCCCATGCAGTGTTGAATGAGAGAAGATAACATGACAGGAAAGATGCTATCCTCTCAGTTTATCACAGAGAGCAAGATGAACCTGAAAGTTACCTTCGATTCAAGACAAGATGCCTGCAGACTTTCTTCGCTACCCAGAAAACACCACTAGAGAATATAGGGTCCGAAATCCTGAGAGAAGTGTGAGAAGAATGCATTAAACTTCCACAAGATTAAAATACCCAGCGATATAAAGAATAAAAGGCCAAGAGTAAAGGCTCCAGTCACAGTGCCAGCTCTTCAGGATCACAAATCTCATTCCACTTCACTTGAACTATTGCTTTAACTAGAATTTTCATAATATGCTAACATATAAATGCACTTATTCTCTAAGAAATCAGTTATACATTAGATCAGTTAATGATAGAGATATTGACCAATTATGTTAAGATCATATGTTTATTTTTTCCCCACAGATGTGTCAGACAGTGAACAATTCTTGCTTCTGAAAGAATTGTCTGGCGTATTACATGGGACAACACTGACAATGTATTGCCATAATGACTCCTATATTCCTACAGTGCAAGAAATATCAGTTGGGCTGAAGAGATGGCTTAAAATGGTTAAGGCATGTGCCTGCAATGCAGGACCTGAGTTCGATTCCCCAGTGCCCATATGTATAAAGCCAGAAGCACAAGGGGCACATGTATCGAGTTCATTTGCAGTAGCTGGAGGTTTCAGTGTGCCCATCTTCTCTCCTCTCTCTCTCTCTCTCTCTCTCTCTCTCTCTCTCTCAAATAAATAAATAAAATATTAAAAAGAAATATTAGTTGTGACCATTGCAATGTCTTGCATCTGCATCAGCATAAGTGTTTGATTTGTAATCTGACAGTCAATGAAATTACACAAATTCAGAACAAACTTGGTGACTAACTGAAGAAATAGTTTCTGGTTGAACTGTGACCTATTTCTACATCTGATAAGCATAAAAATGTTCCTTTATTCTTTGTATGATATTTGATGTTTCAGGATAAATTCCAGAAGACAATTAGAAATAAATTAATTATAACGTTAAATATGATCTTAAATCTAAAAACCCTCCCCTTTGTTTGTGTAGCTATTCTAACATGTTCCCCTAGTGTGGAATTTTATAAAATGTCATCCTAGACCATAAAACATGATCACCCCAGGATGGACAATTTATTAAAATGCAAATTATGAAATTATGAGGTTTCTCACCCATACACATTCAGATGTGAGAAAAGGCAATCCCACACAGTGGTTTACCAAGTGTGGTGGCTGGGCTAGTGGCATTGGTGTGACCTGAGAACTTTCAGGAAATACAGGATCCCAGGTCTCATCTCAGACTGGAAGAATCAAAATCAGGTTACTCAGCTGACTGTGCAGCATGCCAAAAGTTCAGCACTCCTGCCCAGAGCCTTACTATGCAAAGTGTAGCCTAAGCAAAGAAGTTTAGGCATCACATGTGAGTTCATTACATTAGAGAACAAAAACTTTGTCATCATCCTAGGCTGAGTGAATCATAATCTATACTTTAACAAGATGTCAGGATTATTTCTACATATAACAGAAAGAGAGAAACCCTGGGCCTATGCAATGTCTTTCAAATATCCATATATATATATATATATATATATATATATATATATATATATATATATATATATATATATATATATATATATATATATATATATATATATATATATATATATATATATCCCTAAGCAACTTGTCTGGACATTCTGACTAAGAAACTCTGGCTCAAGTTTAACACACAATACAAACCCAAGAAGGATTAGGGATTATAACTGTAAGCAAAAAGTCCACCATTTAAATTATGCTCTAACAGCATCTGCCAAGCTTGTTGTACGGACATCTGGGCAGCTATTGTGGTAGGGTGCTCTGTGATGTCTAGAATATTTACCAACCTTCATGACCTCTCCCCAGCAGAAAAAATCAGACATTGACAACATCTCCTAGAGGAACAACTGTTGAGGCCATCACTGCGGTTAGTGATTGCTGTGGAACACACTGGCAGCCCAAAGGCATTCAAGATTTAAGAAGTCAATCAGAAGCTGCACACTTATAGGAGAGGAGGGTTGATGGCAGTCATCTCTGGAGATCACACCACAATGAGCCTTGCAGCCATAATACATACGTGTTACAGGAATGGACACACCTTCTCTGTATATTCTGTACATCCCATTAAACTAGTTTGTTATAAACTCTAATTTTCAGGGCTTTGCATTTCACTGAGGCCATTTTTATCCTAACCCCCTCTTTTGAAGTAAAGGTTTTAAAGATAAAACACAGAAACAGAAGTATGTTCAACTCAGCTGAAGACCTAGCTGAGAGAGAGGCTGTAAGTGTCCAGAACCCTTTCCTCCCTCCTCCCCTCCAGCCTACCACCTAGCCTCTCCTCCACCCTCACCTCCACCCTTCCATCCACCCTCTCCTTCATCCTCTTTTCCCAAAGGGGACATCAATTTCCCTTTCCATAAATAAACGTTTCTGATTCCAAGAAAGCACGAATCATGGAATATTTCCCCTTTGTGTTTGCTGGAAAATTCATCGGTATTGTGCATGTGTTTGCTTAACACAGTTCTGCGCCTCTATCCCTTCATCTCCTCATTTTACTCTCCAATTTACAGCTGAGTTGACACTCAAAACCTGATTCACAGCTCTTCTAATTAAAACTCTCGACCAGCTTCTGGCTCTGGTAATTCAAAAACAAGATATAAATCTTCAGTCCCACCGTCTGCATCAACCTCTTTTTTAATTTTGTGTCACTCACTAAGGAAACCCTAACGAGTCTGCATTTTCTTTAATTTCCATGCCTTCTTACTTAGCACTGATGGAGCCCCAGAATAGATCATGTGGTCAGCTATAAGGTTATTTCCTATTTTTTTGAAGCTAGTGGTTGGTTTTTCTCCTCAAAGCCCACTCACTTGAGTTGGCTCCATTTTAAATTATGAGTCTATAGTCATGGAATATTATATATCATTAAGAAGTTTATATGAAATTCTAACACCAGAAAACTGGAGTGGTTTCTGGCTAAAATGAAAAAATAATAAGAAAAAAAGTATTTTTCCTTGAATTGTCATCTCAATTAGGATCAAGAAATCTCAAAAGATAAAACCAAATTTCTTGGCAGGCAGAGGTAAGAGGATTGCCTAGTTCGAGGCCAGCCTAATTCTACATAGTGAATTCTAGGTCAGCCTGGATTAGAACAAGACCCTACCTCAAAATTTTTTTTTCCAAAAAACACAAACTCTTCAGGGACAAAGCTCAGGAGACAGCTGTCTGTATGAACATGAACCATGAAGAACTGGCCGTCCTGCACTAGGAGAGAGGTTCTAATCTAGCCCTCACAGCTTAGGAAGGAGCATCAATGAAGGACTAACGGCATTACAGAAGGTTAACTTTGTGGAATAGAAACATCATTGAGAGATGTGCTGCTTTTTTTTTTTTTTTGCAGTAATAAAGATTGAACCCAGAGGCCATGTTTGTGCAAAGCAAACATTCTACCATGGAGCTAAATATTTATTTTAGGCATATAAGAACAGTAGAGATGAAAGGTATCTTCAAATACTGGAAAGACTTATCCATATCTTCAGTCTAGACCCGTCTAACCTAAGGATAGCAAGTTGTAATAATAAACCGATATAGCAAGGAGCTCCCCAGCATCAGAGCTGGGATCCCGGCTTTAGTTACTGCTTTGCCAAATGCTTTCAGCCTGTTGACTTACTAACCAAGAACACCAGAGTCACTGCGGTAGTTGGTCCCACTTCCTTCCTCACCTTCTGAATCACTTGGGGCATGGGGCCAAAGCATACTGATAATTCATGAAACATCTGTATTGGATGTGAGGCTTGTAAACAGTTTCAATCACCCCTGATTGCAAACAGTGCAGCGAGCACCCAGGTTCATTATGGAAAACCTACTTGTTACCTTAAAAGCACCCTTCATTTATTGTTTGTCAATATATATGTTTGAGTTGCTCCATGTGTGTGGCGGCACAATGACTCATGGACAGTCCAAATAAGAAGAAAAAACACAGAGTATAAACTAATGAATGCAACAGCAAACTAATCATTATGATATGCAGGCCATATATTTTTGATCAGTATAATGTAAATAGCAATGGGACTCAGCACACACTTCCTGAGCAGGTTGAGACTGGAGATAGGAACATGGCCCCCTGGGAAGTGTCTTCTAAGAAGAGATTAAAGAAAGAAAGGGAATGTTCTAGGCCATGGGTACATGGAAAGGCATTCTAGGCAGGGGTGGCCATTGTAAAGACCCCTAAGCATAGAGAAGTAGTTTGTATTCCCAGCAAAATGAAAGAAAGCCCATGTGTTTAAAGTGATCCGCAGGAAGTGGAGTGCGTGGTGGTGCCCTAAGGTGCAGTCTGATGGCTGCTTTCACATAGCAGCTTGGTGAGGTCATGGAATCCAGATATGTATTCACACACTCGTCTGGGTAATTGGTTAATGTAAACATTTAATTCAGTGCACTTTTAGTAAATTGTTCTATATAATGTGTGCACTAATCAGTAGAAAGCTTTAGAACAAAATACTGACATCTGGGGAGTAGGAGGAAATTCTCTTGGAAGAAAGACTTGAGACCTCAACAGGGGCATCAGTCCTTCTTTGGACCTGCAAGTGGCTGGGTCATCCTACTCGGTTTATATTTGAAGACTTCTCAATCTTGACAACATTTGGTATTAACATCTCTTTGTTTCACACAAAAGATATCGATATGGATAATCTATAGATTTACTATAGATATACTGATATTATATATACATGTATGTATAGACATATGTAACCTATACTGATTATATCAGTTCTGCCACTCTGCACATTGCTAATGCAGGCAGCCATAGAAAACTTATACAGAGAGAGAGAATAAGTATGAATATAAATCGATGCATAACAAAATGCCTTAGACACCATGAAGTGATTTAAAACACGATGCCATTTACTGACAATTACACTTATCATATTAATGCTAAGCTATCCTTTGGGTGTGAATACAAATCAGGCCCTTGAAAGAAACAGGGAGGAAGGTGTCCATCAAATCCTTGGTCCAGTGATCAGCCAGGTTTCATGTTCTATTATGGAACTTGTAAGCTAAGCAAAATTCAATAAACTGATGACTCCTAAGTGCTCATCATAGTATAAAAAGGATTAAAACATCAAATAAGCAGCTTAACATTCACTTCTACCTATAAACAAATTCATATACAAAGAGATCTTATTCAAGGCATATGACCTTCAAAAGAGGTATGATTAAAGGAGTCATGATCTCATAGGTGGTGGCTGAACTTATGGGCCTGGAACAGAGTTCTCAGAAGACAAAAGCTCAGTGAAGAGAAAAGATGGCTGAGAATAAACCCATGGAGAAAGCAGGGATTAGAGAACTAGAAGTATGAGGCAGGTAGAAAGCTTCTCAGAAATAGCCAGAATATTAGAAAAATGGTAATTTTTTTTTTGAATAAAAAAGTAGTGTTCAGCATGACCAAGTCAGAAGGCCAGAGAGCTTCTGAGAATCAGTATTCAGGAGGGTGTTGGCAGGTTTAACCATTGGCATCTCAGTGTGGGGCTAGAGGGAAAACCTCATTTCTATAGGAAGAAAGGTTGCGGGAAAGCTAAAAAGTTATAAATGTCATTGAGGCTATCAGCTTGCGACATGTGCCAATGGACAAAGAATAAGTGATAAAGGAGTAATCCAGATCAAACAAAGTTGATAATAAGAAATGAAAATGACCTGAACACCGACTACAGAAGAAGTGGATCAAAGGAAGAAACTGGAACTACCAAGAAGAGAAGGCCAGGGTCGCTAATCACTCAGATCACGAGCATAGAGACGGGACTAAGAAGACTTCTGAAGCAAGGGTCACCTCTGCCACACACACAGGAAAAGAGAACAAAATACAGAGGAATTTCATGCGGCACACTGCATGAGATTTTAGTGCCATCTGTAGAGGGTACTTTTCTAGAAGGCAGAGGCAAGGTCAGTAACTACTGGGGATTGGGTAGAGAATTTATCAAGCTGGTCCAGGCATGAGAATGGGAGATGAGGTTAGTTAGTGAAGGACATCTGTAAATATTGTGTGGACTCCAAAGAGTAAGCTGAGCCCAACAACCATGCCAGTGTTGAGCAAGAGTGGTATTTCCCAAAGGAATTCCTATGGACCCCTTGAATCATTTTCCATTCATATCTGGGTTGATGTAGTGATAAGACCAACATTTGGATCCCACCCCAAACCCCCAAACCCTGCCCAGTTGTTCACCAGAGTATCCTGCTCATGGAGCTATGGGAAAGGCTACCATAGTTCCCAGAACTTTCCAGGTTCACATTGCAAAACAAATTCCAACCTTCACCCAGATGAACCACTCCATCAGTCTACTCTCAGTGTGCTGAGAATCTAACCTGGGTATGATAGCTCTATAATCCCAACACCCGGGAGTCTAAGGCAAGGGGATTGCCATTAGTTTGAGGCCAATCTGGGGTACTGAGTTTCAGGTGAGTCTGGGATACAGAGATCTTTTCAAAAAAACGTGGGGGAGAGAGGATAATAAGAGGCCTAGGTATTGCTAAAAATCTGTAAAATATAAGAATATGAACCTAAAGGTCAGGTGAGATGGAATCTGGAAAAGTATTTTATTAGTAGTGCATAAATTTGCACAATATTATTTAGCATTTAATTCTTAAGTTAATATACAGTAACATTGGTTTTCTGTGTGTTCCGGGTTCTATCCATGTGAACACATATCTACATGAATTCTCACAATAGTTTAGATCTTGAATGCCTCCCAAAGTTCCATGTGAGGCTGGGTTCATGGGTTAGGGCTTCTGGAAGGGCTAGATACCGTTAAGAAGTGGGGCCTAGCAGGGTCTGCAGGACAAAGGATGGAGTGAAGGGGCTCCCATGTCCTGGCCATGAGGTATTAGCTTTTCTGTGCGCTCCATCCCCATGCCCCTCCTCCTTTCGTTAGGTCAAAAGCATTGGGGACAAACAATATATAGTATACTGAATCCTCCAAAACTGTGATGCTCTCTCTACATAAGTATCTCAGAAATTCACTAAAATAACTAAAATTAATTTATCACAATTACATCACCTAGGAAAATGGTCCTTTGCTCATTAAAGTCAAATCCTATAATGACTATTAAAACTTTTTCAAAACGACCTGCTTTCCATCACTGTACCCTGGAATTTTTTGTAATGTTATATAAACAGAAGACAGTGTGTATCTTTTTGATATGGGTTCGTCCCACTCAGCATAGAATCTTTGACATTTATCCAAGTTGTTGCTGTCACATATGTGTACGTGTTTACTGCTCAAGAGAGTCTCGACGGTATGGCTATCTTTGTTTTACTGAAGGAAACTTCAGCTGTTTCTAATTTTTAGAATTATTTTATTTCTAATTTGTGTGTGAGAGAGAAAATGTGGAGGAGTACACGCACCTGCTATGGTGTACCTGTGGAGGTCAGAGACAGCTTTCAGGTTTGTCCTCGGCCATTCCACCTCATGGGAGGCAGGGCTTCTCACAGGGGAGCCTCACTCTGCTGCTGCTCTGTCCTGCTCTACAAGCTTCCAGGAAATTCTCTTTTCTCTGCCTCCCATCTCACAGGCGGCATCCACATTCTGGGGTTTACAAAAGCCCACTAGGCCTTCCGGACTTTTACATGGAGTCTGGGGATTATACTCAAGTACTCCAGTTTGAGTGATAAGCACTAATTTTATTTATTTGCAAGGAGAGAGAGAGAGATGGGGAGAGAGAGGCAGACAGAGAGACAGAGAGAGGGAGAGGGAGACGGAGACGGAGAGAGAGAACAAAGAGTAGTCTAGGGCCTCTAGCCACTGAAAACAAACTCCAGAAGAAGCACCCCTTTACCTGAGTACCGGGAATTTGACCTGGGTCCTTAGGCTTTGCAGGAAAGCGCCTGGACTTCAAAGCCATCTCTCCAGCCCTCTAGCTTTTAACATTATTAAAAATGCTGTCATGGACATTTCTGTACAGTCATTTGTTTTATATCGCCTTCCTTTCTTTAAACAGCCAGTCAGCAGTGGGATTTATACAAAAGGTGGTTTCTTAATTAACCAATAGATATTGCAAGTGAATGAGCTGTAGAAGGGTTTGAAAAGTAAAGGACAAGGGATGATGTATTCACTGTGACCTCAGTGGAATGGAAGTGGTTAGCAGCCGGTGTTCACAAAGTACTGACTGTAGTCACTAAACTTAAACGGGACATTTCCTTGTAAATTACAGCGAACTTCTTCCCCAATGTCTCGAAATCTTTCATTGCCATGGCCAATATCCTGGAACCCTATAACCTCCAAAGCAATGAGCAACACAATCAAGAGAAAGTAACTTTTAGAAATTTTTGTTCACTGCTACTTCTACAGGATAGCATGTGACATGCAGCCAACATAAGCTTTGTGACAGAACAAAGGAAGTCATATATACTCATATGGAGGGACAGGAGTAAAGGAAGTTGCTATCCCACTTAAAATGAGACCCTGTGTTGTGAATTAGTGTGATTTTGGGAATAAGAAGAAAGAGTTCACGCCCAAGTGCAGCTCTCTATGGAGCCTGCTTTGCCCTTGTTCTTGGGAGACTCCACAGTGGATTGGCTCATGTTAATTGAGGATCCAATTTGACCGGTTCCTGTCTGATTGGGGTCCTCTCAGTGGGGATAGAACAGAACAAGCGAACCCAGCAATAAACTGCAGGCAGGAAGGGCAGCCACAAAACAGTAACAAGTTTGAAAATGACGGTCCCTAAGGCCTTGTCTCATGTCACATATCAGAGTTGGCAACATCAAACACCTTGTTAGGAGGACTTGAGCCATCTACAACTTAACAGAATAAAGTTGTTCAGGAAGTACTGGGAACTGTCTGATCTTATTTCCAAACTGGGTCAAGCAGGAGACTTCAGAATCTCTCCTAAGTGTTAAAAATAGGAAAAGGACCCAGGAAGTCAACATCTCTAAAATCAACCACATCTGTTTTCAAATATGCTTGTGAGTTTTTATTTTTGACTAAGAAAATTTCCTTTTGGGCACAGAACCAGAAGAAGCATGACATACTGAAAATAACTGATGAATGACCTTAAGTTTTTAAAGAAATAACAAGCTAATGTGAAATGTATGCCAAAATGCCTGCTTTATCCCCCTCACTATGCTGCTCAAACTTGGTATTCTAAATAATACCACTAAAAAGCACAGAGAAGAAGAGAACTTCACGTTACATGTGATTTACAAAGAGGCTACTCACAATAGAATCTAGCCAATTCAGAAATGTATATCTCAGTTAACCTATACTGATCTCACTCTCTGATAGAGATACTGTTTGTATTTTTCAGAAGGCAGAGAGAGACCTGTGGTCTTTCCAACCCTACCAACAAGCCACAGGCCGATAGCTGATATACTGGCAAGAGATGAGCCACCCCAGACCTACCGTGGAGGATCCACATGGAACCCTGCAGAGCGTGGTGGGATAAGCAAGAGACCCATAACCACAGCCAATTAGGCAACACAGGATAAGCCAGACAGACACCAACAATCTTCAACACAACAGAAGTACAGAGACACCTAAGACCTCAACAATAAAGCAGCCTTAATACTCACCCACCATGACTCAGGGAACTGAGCAGAAGAGGGGGCGGAAAGATTGTAAAAGCCAAGGAGAATATGCAGAGACATGCCCCCCTCAGTAACAACACACAAAAGGGGGTGGACCCCGCTTGACTCTTAGGCTATCCATAACCTTCTACCCCATCATAGCCAAACTGGACTACATATTGAATTCCAAGTGAGCCTAAGCTATAGTATTTTATCCTCTAAGAGAGAGAGAGAGAGAGAGAGAGAGAGAGAGAGAGAGAGAGAGAGAGAGAACCTGAGTGAGTTTGGTTCCCTGGAAACCACGTAAAAGCAGACATGGTACCATTTGCCCTTAATCCCAATGCTCCATTGGTGAGACATACTGAGAACAGAAGGATCCCCAGATGCTCACAGGCCAGGCTGCCTGACACATACAGTGAACCAGAAAGAGATCGGGCCTCAGAGAGAAAGGTGAGGAATAATACCTCTTAGCACTATGGAGGTACTGAGGCAGTTTAAGGGAGACAGAGCCCTACAAGTGAAAGCAAGGAATGACCTTGGGTTTGTCCTTGCAGTCTCCACTTTGCTGAAGGTCAGAAAAGGATCTGGCTTATACTTATTTCTCACGGCCTAACGGAGTTCCCTAGATCTGTTTTTTTTTTTTTTTTTTTTTTTTTTCTTACTCAACCTGAATCCCTCTCAAGAAGGAGTTTCCCTTACTGTGGTAGTTTAAATAGATGTCCCACAATAGAATCAAAAGTATATTAAAGCTTGTGAATTGTCTCCAGCTTCTGGCTGGAGGAGGTGTCACTTTGGTCTGGCCTCCTGGGGTCTGGCCCTAAGGTATTTCTAAGTTGTATATAAATTCCAGATATATATGCAAAGAGCAGCCTGAACTCAAGTCTGGCAATCCTGCTGTTTGTGAATTACAGTGTGCTTGTGTGCTTGCTTGCTTTAGAGGTGCTGGGTCTCTGTCTCTCTGCTTGGACCTATGAAAGGGGCCCAACCTTTTCCTTCATTTTTGGAACTTCCCCTGGATCTGTTATTTCAATAAATCCTTTCTCCCAAAATTGTGCCTTGTTTGGAGATTCACCCAGTGGCTTGTGGCTGACTATGGCACTTACCTAAAAGAGTTCTATTTCCTGAAGGAGTAAGATTACAAACTGGTCAGTTCAACCTCCACTAGAATCTAAAAAAGACCCCAATCTGATTCTCATGGTGGGTTTTCCATTCATAGAAACACCCTCCTGCTGTGCCAAAGCTTTGCCTGCCCTGTTCTATTAAGTTCTATTTGTAATATAATACAATCTCTCTACAAGGTACCCTCTGGTCTGTGGGTTTCAATTCTTTGAATTCTTAAGACAAGAACCTGGAGGTCACTGACTCAGTGGAAGTTTTGTGTGACGCTGACAGTCCTGCACCGAACTCTAGAGTTACAGCCCAACCAAGAGCCGGCATTGTTGTTCACAAAGATCTGTCATTTCCTTACCAGTAGCTCTCTCTTTCAAAAAAAAGATGACACGGAGGTCATCATAGCTGAGAAGGAGACATTCAGCCAAGAAGCACAGCTCCTCAGTGATTTTGGTTTAGATAAGGGAAATGGCCAGCAAGCAAATAGAGGGGGGGTGTGGCACATCACAGCCAAGCCTGCTAGGCAGCAAGTGTGTCACTGCTGCATGCAATGTGAGACACTGGACACTGCACGAGGAAGGGAGCCTGTCCCTCCATCCCCATGTGCAAGAAAGCTGTCCTCCATGGAAAAAGCAGGTGAAAATATTATTAAGACTTTTTCTCAAGTTCAATGAAAACAGGTTACAAGCTACCTTTAGTTTACAGACCACAGTTTGCCAATTGTTGACCTAGAGCATTGATATTAGAGCAAAATTTAAATTATAAATATGATTTATACATATGTAGTGTATCACTGACTCTCAAAACTCTTTGTCAACACTTGCAAATCCACTCACTATAAAAGCCATCCGTGTAGCTTTACAGTCTTCCACAGTCCTTCTCATTTTCCACATGTTTCTGCCTCTGTATCTCTTCTTCATACAGAACTTCTCAATCCTCCTACCTGAGTACAGTTTGAGTTCCAAGAGCAGGGAGACAGCACTGTCCTCATCCTTCTTCTCTGTGAAACTTCTCAAAGAACTAGTCTTTTTAAGGCTGTCATCCAATCTCCAGAAAAATTAATCTTTTTTGCCTCCATTACTTAGGAGATATTATTCTCACTTGCCATACTAGACACGGAGACTTGAACAATGCAGATGCTATTAGCCCTGCTCTCCACATGCTTTTGAAGAAAGACCAACAAACCAGGTCAAGGCAAAGTTTGCCTGGAATCGTGTGCTGAGAGAGAAGCACAGTAAGTACTCAGTAGCCCACCCTTAAGTAATTTTCCCTTTCTATTAAAGGGAAAATTCCAAAAACAATCCATATGTTTAAGATATGTTTAATATCCCACACAGTTTGAGGCCAGCCGGATATGACATAGTGAATTCCAGGTCAGCCTGGGCTAGAGCGAGACCCTTCCTGGAAGAAAACAATCTGGATGTTTTAAAACTCTCTCTATTTCCTCCTCCTCTCTCTTCCCTCGTGGCCTCTTTAATCATCCTCCCTCTGTCATAAGGCTAATCATTCCATACATACAAATGCCACTTAGTTTAAGTGGCCTCTTCAACTGAGGCCTCACTTATAAACATGGTATTAAGGATGACATGTGTTTTTTCTTGAAGTACCACTATTTTTAATCTGTTCAACTCCTAATGCATTTTCTTATGTTCCTACTTAACTATCTTTTATTTCCTTCTCAGATTTGGTCAATGCCTTCATCCTAGTTTTGTTAACTTTTTTTGATGTTTATCATACTCCCTGTGTGTGTGTGTGTGTGTGTGTGTGTGTGTGTGTGTGTGTGCATACACCTGGTGTGTATGGCTACAGGGTATGTGTTTTGTTAATAGAACCAACAATCACAATCACAGTGACAAGAGTGGTATAATAAAAATAAATATTAACTGTCACAAGGTGTGGTAACTCATGCCTGTTGCAAATCGGAACTGGGATTGAGTTGCTATGTTCATGGAGAGCCGGGCCCTGAGCACATTCTTTTTTCTAGACTCAACTAGAACTTCCCATGCACCATCACTTGCCTTATCTCCATTAATTAGAAGGTATCTCCATTAAATATGAAGTACTTTGTTTCCCTACATATATCCAGAATGACTAATGGCAATGATTTGATCATAGATCCTTTCTTCACTTGGAATCTGGGATGTCACTAGACAGGACACTAGCCACAACTTATGCTCATTAGACATGCATGGGAAGCTTTCTCACATGCTTAGCAGACAAATCTCTTGGAACACACCAAGGGCAAGTTTTTTTTTTTTTTTTAATGTTTAAAAGCTTGATGTTATTTGCCTTTCTGATGTTATAATTAACACCTGAGATAAGCCAATATAGAAAGAGGAAAGGTTGATTTTGTCATATGGTGTTGGAGAGTTCAGTGTATCATTGGTTGTCTCTCTTGCTTTGGGGTCTATGATGGGGAGGAATACCTCTCTGTCTGGCAGCCCAGAAGCAAAGAGAAAGAAACAGGAGGGACTAAGGATTTATAACCACTTCAAGGGCACAACCCTTCCTTCCACTAGGCTCCTCCTCTTTAAAGGTTCTCCATCTCCCAGAAGCACCACGGATTAGGGACCAAAGTTTTAAGGGCTTTGCAGGAGGCTTCGTCAAACCACCATGGGCTCACAGTTCATTTCAATGTCTATACCATGTAGCTCACCTCCACTCTGCCATCCCGTCTGCTCTCGTCATGCAACTACAGCCCACATTTGGTATTCTGCTGGAAACCCCCCAAAGCTCTGTTCCACTTCATTTGTTCATCTTTGCAACATTTCCTCCTTCACCTTACACCTAATCATCACATGAGAGAGTCAGAGCAAAATCTGTTACATCAAATGATTTATAAATTCATAAAAGGGTCCACCTCCCCTTTGGACTTCATGATTTAGCAGAGATCGTGAATGGTGACTTCTGAAGGAGACTCTATTCACCTGACATCCATCCTGTATTCCTGTTGAGATTAGGGGAGAACTGGAGATGTCATTGAATTTTCCCTAAAGACTTGCTGGAAAAATTGAGTATCCAAAGCCACAATGAAGGTCTGGCTACTATTTCTGAGCCTCACATTTAACAAGAACTAAGTTTACAAGCATAAGCTGAGAAATTCATTGTGTAGTTAAATTTATTTTTCCCAAGCTCTTTCTTCCTTTAAAAGGGGTTATAAAAGGCATAAATAAATAAATAAATAAATAAATATAGCAACAGTTTCCAAAAAGATCTCTATTGAACCAATAATGCTTTAAATGTCTAAAAGGTACCAAAGGTAGAAAAAATTGCAAGCTACTCAAAACAGCTAATTATAGGGCAGTTGATATTACAAAATGCTTTGATACTGGCACATTAAAGAGAAAAAGCTTGAGGCTATTTCAAGGTTAAAATATATTAGAATGCTCTTTTATTTCAAATGGTTTTCTTTTGCATTATCAGAAAATTTGCTTCTATTAACTACATAAGTTACTGAACTTCAATGCTTCAGGTATGTAAGAACAATGACAAAAGAATAAGTGAAAAAAGAAGTCCAAATAAAAAAACATATACAAGAGAAACTAAACCACAGAATCTTTGGATTGTATTGTTCTTTAACCTTGAACTTGCAAAAGAAGGTAACAGACTGGCAAGACTGGCATTTTATGGTGGCTATTGCTTAATACATATGCACTTACTTGAATTAATCTAAAAAATTGTCCATTCTTAAACTGAAATTTAATGTTATTTCAGTAATGTTTTGAAAAATGTTTCAAAAGCTGGGAAAAATATATTTTCTATCTTAGAGATGTGCCCAAGCTATAAAATGCAAATCTTTAAAAATGAAAATATTTAAAGCTAACACACAATCTGGCAGATGGTATCTAAATAAATAAATTATTTCTGGATAGCTAAATCCCAAGGGAAGATTCCAGAATACTAGATTACTAAATAGAAAAAGAGATCTCCTAAATAAACCTGAAAACCAAATGGGGAGATACAGCAAGATAAATTTTAGAGGCTGTGTATCTTGTCATGTTAGAGCCACCAAGCACAACAGGAAGAGAAGGGTCATATTAAGACGTACATGAAAAAGTATCATGAAAAGAACTAGAAAAAGAACTTAAGATGCAGTCTATGTATCTTTAATCAAAGCACAGAAAATAAGCAAATACTGAGACTACAGCTGAGTGAGAAATAGCCTCAGAAATTGCACAATCTCAGATCGGCATAAAACTCAGATGCATGGAAGTTATTGTTTTCAAATTTAAAACTGCCTGTAGCCCCAGTGCCTTGTAAAGATGAGGCAGAAGAATTGTTTTAAATCTGACAATTTCAAGCTATCCTGGGCAACAGAAAGAGATTCCTTATCTAAAAGTACTTTGTTTTAATATGTGAAAGTAAACGTCTAAGAAAAAGAAGTAAAGAAGTAAAAGGACATAATAGGCTAGCTTAGAATTAGAAATACCCAAGGAAGCAAAAGATAGAAGAATTCACTAGGAACAAAGCAAGGTGCCAGGTGGTTAACAGCAAATTCCTAACAAGCCTATGTAAATATCCACAACTAACAATTGACCCAGCAGTTTGAGGGTGGGGACCTCATAGTGTCTGGATAGTTAAACCAAATGGAAAGTTTGTTTTCCGAATTCCAGAGATCTAAGTCATGGTAACTGCCATAAATACTTAAGGCTTAGGGACTGTAAAGGAAGAAGTAACCATCCTTATCTATAAAGTACATCTTTGCTAAACTGAAGTGTTTGAAAAATCTTTGCTTGACTAGGAATCTATTACAAAGCAGCATCAATTTGGGAACATAATCTCCTGCTTTTGAACTCAGCTCTTCACACTCAATCAGTACTGTGAATGGATTGCACCTGCTGATGGTGACTCTGCTTTGAGTGACTGGGTTGAGTTGGAATCAGCAGAGGTGTTAGTTACTTCCTCTTTGCTAGGACACAATACTGGATCAAAAGCAGTTTATGGAAGAGAAGGGTGTATTGCTGCTTGCTGTTCTGTTTCAAGGGGAAATCTATGATGGCATCGACGAGAGGAAAGGATGTCAGGAGCAGACAGCCGGCATGCCATTGTCATGTTGCTGGGAGGAAGTAGAGAAGTTAAAGATATTAAGTAAAGGCAAAAAAATAGGAGAGGATTGATTCGAAGGTCACTTAATTCACTGTTAACCAACAGTTTAAGGCTATTGGTCTGCTATGGAGACTGGGCCTCCTAGAAGGGAAGAAGGGCAAGAGGGTTTCTAGAACTTTACTGTTGTATACATTTTAAAACACAGACCTAAGTGGAGTATTTTGTTCTTTACTGTTATGCAATTATCTCTGTAAGAAATAATGCCACTCCCCTGCATCCTGCCCTCTTAAAAACATCGCCAGTGACAAGTACAGAAATTATGACAAAGCATTTCTATCTCAGCAAGAGATACATCACAACTTCCATATTATCACACTGGACCAGGTAGAAAGTGAGATATGAGATGTGTATAGGATTAAACAGTTGAGGAAACTTTTATTTTTCAAATAATTACATAGTTTAAAGTGACAGCTAGATAAAAATCAACCATCTTTTTTTTTTAAAGGATATGCGGCTCATTCATAAAAAGTGCCTATTTTGAGTGTAAAATGCAGAGTAATAGTGTGCTGGAGTTCCTGAAGTTAAACTAAGGAAGCTGGGAGGCCCCAGAAAGAATCATGGTCCCAGCCATTACTAACCATGTGCGGGAGAGTCCCTTGGAAACAAACAGGCAGAAATACTGGGTCAGAACAAAAGTAAACATTTCAGTATTTCTACTTCTCCAGCCCTGGGATGAGTGGTTGGCATGGGTGAGGCTGGATCTGAGGATGTCAGCAAAGCAGGGGACAGAGATTACCTTCATTGACTGCTGAAGCCATGAACTTCATCACTAGTGAGGTCTTTACTAAGTTTGCGATGAACACAAAGGGGGAAGCAAAAAAAAAAAAAAAAAACTGGCTACCTCTGGTGAAGTTCATACCCACTAACCTATGGAGAGATCCAGAATGCTCACTGAGGAAGTGCCCCAGTGAGTAGTGGACAGACAGGAGGGAAACAGGGACACATTCACAAGATTTGCTCATACAGTGTATATACTTATAATAAAGTTATAAAATAAGTTTGCATTGAGTGCCAGTGCCTCAGGTCACTATATCTTACAAATCATATCCACCATGTTTAAATAGGTCTGTTTCAATGCAGAGGATGAACACATAATTACATCAAGCCAGTGAAAAGAGATGTCCATTTCCAAAACTGCCTTTTCTAGAAAGTTTTTGAGGGACATTGTATAATGTGCAGTTTTTG
The DNA here is from genome assembly GCA_004024765.1 of Zapus hudsonius. NCBI lineage: Eukaryota > Metazoa > Chordata > Mammalia > Rodentia > Dipodidae > Zapus > Zapus hudsonius. Next base: position 17,984 of record PVHP010024082.1, read on the forward strand.
CCTTACAGGAATTCTCCTGGAGCTCATGAAGGTGAACTGTTTTATGTCTGTACAAACTTGGGGGCTTAGGACAGAGGAAGTAGGACTATGGGCAAGTGTACATAAAGCCAGGACCACGAAATGGCTGTTACTAAAACACATTGACTCATCACTTAGAAACACAAAGTCAGGCACAGAAACAAGTCACTATCCTAAACCAGCGGGCACCTGAGATCCCAGAAAGAATAAAACCACCCATGAGAGAAAAATTAGGCTGTACCCTGGAGCAGAAGTAATCATAGTGAAGGAGCCAGATTGAGCTCTTCGGGTGATGGCAACCATAAGGACTTCCCTGCCACCTTGCAGAACCACCCCCCACCCAGTGCACCCAGTGATAAACCTATGGCATCGTTAACATGTGAACTGAAGTTCCCAGGAGAAAAGCCACACCTGTGTTGTTCTACAAAGCTGATGGACTAAGAACTCTGACTGTGGAGAGTTGGAATGTTGGAAGTTTCTTGGGCTCTCTTTAGTTTCCCAACAGAAATTCATTATCTCTCTGTCATACAGCCTCATGGCTATCATGTGAATCACTTTAAAATTTTGTAATTTAATAGACCGGAGATCTGATGTTTCCATCCACATATGTAAAAATGTCTTCATTTTTGCTTCTTTAAGTATAAAATGTTCCTGAAACTATTTCCACATTGGAACATGTTTTTATACTTTTTGGGGGGACATATATCCATTTTTTAAAGCCAGGCCACTCATACTCGGCTCAGGAATAAGCTCCTTTGCAATTAAAATTAGCACTGTATTCTGCATCAACAACCAGGCCTATGTAATCAAGGCCTTCTCCTGACTCTTGCCCCAGTTCTTCTGTCATTTCAACCCAAAACTCATGTCAGTATCTTCCTGACAGACTTGAGATTACTGAACAACCCAAAACCCATGCCAGTACCTCCAAGTCAGACTTGAGAAGACTACTCCTCTTTAACTGGCCTTTCCAGTAGCCACACTGATTGAATCTCCTCTTTCTGCTTTATCCCATGACTTCTCTTCAATGGATCTGTCAGCATAACTTCTCATGGGTACCAGAACCCAGGCACATGGCCTACAGCTCCAGGTCCATGAACACAGGTTAACACAGTGTTCTAGGCTAATTTTATAGCTGTGACAGTGATCTATACAGATGTCCTGTGTTTAACAGAAGGTTCCTGGGTCACATAAAATGAAAAGTGTAAAACACAAGGCAAAATCTGTTAATACAATTTTTTAAAAAAATAAGGATAGTAAGTCAGGAAGAGAATGGAGAAACCAGTCAGTGAAAACCAAAAGAATGCTGTAAGTTAATTTTTATTTCGCTCCATGTCCATATCCTGCCATCAGGGCAATTTCAACCAATGCACACATAGTTTCTGATGCCATGATAGGATTTTAGCCTCAACAGAGCAGAGAGAAATTACTCTTCAATAAGGCTTTCACACTTGTTGACAGACATGCTTAAACAAAGTATTAAATTCACTTAATACTCATTTGCTAATAAGGAAGTCAATTAATCAACAAAAGTGAGCAATAGCAAGAAAATTCAAGAATACAGAAGGAAGCTACCCTGACAGCTAAGAGCACTCGGTATTCTGCCTGAGGTGGAAGAGTAGGACTTTCCTGAAAGCAGGGATCCCTGCACTTGGAATGAAAGGATCACTCCATGTTGCAGTCAGCTTTCTAGTTGCTGTGCAGAGAGAACCCAAGCAAAAGTGGCTTGTGGAAGAAAGGGTTTATTAGGCTTACAGACTCCATCCTGGCAGGGAAAACGATGGCATGAGCAGAGGGGTGGACATCACCTCCACCACAGCACTGCAAACAGCATCAGGAAGGTGTGCCAAACAGTGGCAAGGGGAAGCTGGTTTATAACCCCCATAAGCCCACCCCCAACAACAAGCTCCAGTGAGGTTCTAATTCCTGAACTGCCATCAGCTGGGGATCCTGCATTTAAAACACATTCATTTGTTTGTGGGGGACACCTGGATCAAACCATGACACTCCATGTATTTCCATCTGAGGTCGATTTATCCAAACTTGAGTTCTTAGGAGTCAATTATGGATAATGATAAGAAAGTGTCTCTCTTGGGTCCTAAGAGCGTACATTAAGACAAATGGTTTAATAAGCACCAGTATTAAAAGCATACGTGTCATAATTCTCATGATTTAAAAACAGAAACAAATTATTTTCCTTACTGCTTCCATCCCCTTTTCATTTGTTCCTTTCTTCTTTTGCTTTGGCAAGAACATATCTACCATATCAACGAGGTACACCTAACTAGGTGTAATGTTACTCTTCCTTCCATGATACGTGGAAGCAAGATGGCTTTGATATAATTACTAAAACTTTAAAAATCTCATTACCCTCAAAAAGCAGTGAGTATGCAAGTGTAAAACCTATGTAGAAAAGAGTCCTCATCATGCTAGGAAGACATGAGAGCTACTGTGGTTGTGCAGAAGGAAAATATTTTATTTCTACTTTGACATTCGAACCTTAAAGAGCTCTATAGACCCTACAATTGGGGAGAGGATAATTTTAGCAATGATAGTGGAAAATATACAAAAGTGTAAATAAATTGCTTATTACTCTATGGAAATAATAACCAAGTAGAACAGATCAGAATTCTGAGATATTAGCTTATACATTTATATTTTTCTAATAGTAATTCCCCAGGGCTTGGAGAATTGGTTGGACTCTAACTTGTAGAAAAAAAGAAGGAATAAAAGAGGGATAGAATGGAATAAGCCAAAAGAAGGGTGCAGAAAACTTGGGCAAATGAAAGGAACGGTGCACTGTGGCTCCAAGTTGTGGTGCCCTGAAGTGCTCCTTTTGAGAGGTTAAGAACAAGGTAAGAGCCATGACTCATTGCATCTTCAAAGAAGTATACCTTGTCTTCTGTAGGAAAGTGTGGATTATAGCTCTTAATGTGTCACAAATCAAGTTGACTTGTGAATTCATGGTATAAAGTAGGATGGGTTCCGTGACTAGGGTAATCTTTGAGTTGAAGACCTAAGATAGAGCCTGTGGGTATGGATGGATGAAGAGTGGCCAAGATATAATGAACTAAATCTTACCAAATGAACAATGCAGAATGTGGACTAAGAGATGATCCAATCAGGGTGATTTCTGACAACTTCTCTGGGAAGAGTGGATGGATGTGGGGAAGGGAACAGCTGCTGGCTGCATTGCCAAGTTGTCTGAAGCTGAATATAGGAAACTTATCATTTTCATTGAAGTCCTCAAGAGTTTAAATACATGTTCCAAAAACAAAACTGAAAACATTAATTAGAACCAAGTATAACAACACATTTTTCTTGGGTTTTCTCCATTAAAAAAATTCTTTACCATTGCCTTTTATGGAGTTTGTGCCTCTGCCTCTCTTCTGCCAGAGTTGTAGAAAACTTCTGTGTAGACACTACTGAAACCCTACTTGTATTGCATCATGATTTTTCTCTTCATGATAAGTCTATATGCTCACTGTTATCAGGATCCTTGTACTATTCAAAGATACATCTTGTTTTAGATATGTAGCAAAATCAGCTGTTTAAACTCCTCTTGCAAAGGATAAAGTTGGCCTGGAAGGCAGCCAGCGATTATGGTTCCCAGAACCCTTGGCATATAGGCCAGGAGATATCTAGGGTTTTCACTCTCGCAAGGTAGAGCAGAACTCAGAGAACTGGTAGGACTTCTTCCATACCTCCTTCCTTATTTTCCAGCTAAACACAGCAGACTGTGTGGCTTTGGAGGAACCAAGGACTACTGGCCAAGGTCTCTCATACTGGACAATAGTTCCAAATAAACTCATATTGTGTTGAAACATAAGACTCCAGGATTTGTTTGCTGTTTAAAATAAAAAATAAAACAAAACACTGCCTTAATTCAAGGCTTTCAATAAACTTTCCAAGGTCAATCAGCAGCAAAGATGAGAGCTGGAATTTAAGCCTAACATCGAATTCTAAAACATTTAATTTTAGGTGCTTTGTTGCCAAATGTTTGCTGAATTGATGTGATTATCACTCTTAACAAAATATTTTTTAGCAGTTTCTTTTTTCCTTACTGAGTATGGCATGATTTTTAGCTCCCTAATTTTACTTGATTCTAATTTTTTGAAATTACTTTCTGCTGTTCCCAGATCTCCTACTTTACATTCAGATAAATCTGCATTCTTTATCACAAATAAACACTGTCATTTCCCACTGTTAGGTGGGCCATGCTCTGAAGGATAGGTAGGAGGTAACTGGCAATAGAGTGAATTTTATATGCTTATTAGGATTATCAAATGTGATCAGCGGGAGTAGAAGGAATGAGAACAGGAGCTAACAAGCTCATGTTGTGGTGCATTCGAGGCCTTTCATGGATCTGGACATTAGGAATGAGAGGAAATGATTCAGGCTCAGAAGAATAAGAGCAAGAGAAACTGATTCCTTTCAATGCCCTGACTTTGTTCTTAAAGGAGTTTAGTCATACCTCTGAAGGTCATCGTGATGAAGACATGAGCTGTGAAGTGAGACTAAGTACCAGTGTCAAATAAGGGCTCCAGCACTTCCCAGTTCAGTGGCCAGCTGCATGACACCAACCTCGGTGTCCTTACACAGAAGATGGAACGTTTATAAGTAAACATGCATCTAACCATGTGAGACTATTTTGAGGATAGTTATATAATACATACATATATTTTGCATATTTACACATATGTATGTCTGTATAGTGAATATATATGTATACATGTAAATATATGTATATATACATATAATAGCATAGGTACACATGTCTTTATTTTCTTTAATAAACAAGTGTTTTCTTAAGGGTGTTATTGACATAGAACATAGTATCTACATCGACAGAAGACTGAATATATGACCATTAACCATTGTTGCCAGGGCTGGGGGATGGCTGAATGGGTAAGAGCACTTGCTCTGTAAGCATGAAGACCTGAGTTTTATCTCCAGCAGCTATATAAAAAGTCACGCATGGCTGTGCATAGCTGTGACTCCAGTACTGAGAGGGCAGAGGCAGGAGGATCACTGATACTGAGGCTATCTGGTCAGCACTTCTAGCTGGAAAAAGGTAAGTGAAAGACTCTGTCTCTGGGAACGAAGATGGAAGAGTGACAGGAGATGATACCCAATGTTCTCCTTTTGCTTCCACATGTGTGCAAACTGGACAGGCACAGCTGCAGACATATGATCACACACACATCTTTACTACACACCATATTTGTCACTGGATGTAATCTTTCAAAGGAAGTATCAAGTTTTAGACTATATACAGAACACATTGGTCTTGATCAAAATATAAAATTTGAAGCTAAGTTTAAAGGACTGAAAATATAGCTGTTGGTAGAATACTTGCCTGGTATTCATGGGGCCCTGGGTTCAAAGGATCACTTAAGACATCTAGCTGCATACATAGAGTGCCAGCACTAAGTACTGAGAAGGTAGAGGCAAGAGGATCAGGAATTCAAGGTCATCTGTGGCTGGCTACATAGAGAGTTTAAGGCCAGCCTGAGCTACATAAGATCCTTCCTCAAATCAACCAACAAACAATGCCATTTTGAAATAAAAGTGTACTATCCGATTATACAGTATGTTCTAGGAGACTCTCCAATGACATTTATGCATGTCCTTGGAAGAGTGAGCTACAGAATACGTAAGCAGTGCTTGAAAGCTTATAGTGAGAAGAAATAGTTTGGACCAACTGACTCACTCTTAACTCTTAACAAGCTAAGATGATTAAAATTGGTATTGTTTGAAGTGAGATCACAATGTCACAGGTACAGAGGTAAAAGAAATTACCTGGTCCAGTCCATTTTCTTTAGCACTATAGCTAACATTTAAAAGTTAAGGGAGGGGATATAGAGATGTCTCAGTGGTTAAAGCCACTTGCTTACAAAGCAAGATGACCCAGGTTCAATTCCCCAGTACCCATCGAAAGCCAGATGCACAAAGTGGCACATGCATCTAGACTCCCCTTTGCAGTGACAGGGACCCTGGTGCACACACACACACTCCCCTCCCCCCTCTGTCTTTCTCAAACAAATGAGTAAAATATTTAAAAAATAAAGCTAGTGTAAAGGTGGAGCCAGTCATTTATTGAGAATTTTAAGTGTTTACCTTTTCACTTTGCTAACCCTACCACACACATATTTAGCCCTCAGATTTGTTACTGAACAAAGAGGTAGTAAAGCTTTGTCATTTAAAACCTCAAAGGACATTATATATATATATATATATAATTTGGCTGACAAATCTTTTGGGTGTTTCGCAGTCTCTCACTGGTAATATTGTTTAGATGGAACCGGGGCCTCAGGGAGAAATGCACTGGGAACCAAACTCTTCGGCCCCCAAAGAGCAGCGAGGGAGCTGTGGCTCATCCAACCCTACCAAAGAACTGCAGGCTGATAGCTGACATCCTGGCAAGAGATGAGCCACACCAGACCTACCATGGAACCTGGCAGAGAATGGTGGGATGAACAAGAGACCCATAACCACAGCCAATCAGGCAACAAGAATGAGCCAGCCAGCCAGACACCAACAATTTCAACACAACCTAAAGCAGAAGTACAGAGACCCCTAAGACCTCAACAATAAAGCAGCCTTAATACTCACCCACCATGACTCAGGGAACTAAGCGGAAGAGGGGGCAGAAAGACTGTAAAAGCTATGGTGGGGGAGAACTCCCAGAGACATTGATCCCCTCAGTAACATCATACTAAGGCGGGTGGACCCGGGCTGGCTCCTAGGCTATCCACAATCCCCTAACCCATGGACTGATCCAGACTGCCCACGGAGGAGGATATCCAGCTGATTGGGAAGAGGGTCATTGGGGAACTGGGGATAACAACTCAGTATTTGCTCATTAAACACATCTCATTATGGATAATAATAAAAATATTGTTTAGATAACTGTATTCTGCAATACTGTGTATAGAAATGGAATACAATGACAATTTCAAACATTTGCAGGGAAGTTCTTTTCCCACAAAAGTGCTGAACCACTCACAGACTTCTTGTGGGAATGTATTCAAAACCTCCCCCTGCAGCCAGGGAGGAAGTGCTCTGGGAAACAGCATGCTGTTTTCATTTCATTGCTGATGCATGATTTTCCTAAGGGAAGCTGTGGAAAGAGTGCTTTAAACTGTGAAGCCTGCCTGGCTGCACATCACCCTCACCTAACAGCATGTTGTTATTTCTATGGTGTTGGTGTTTAGGAGGAGGTGGTATTTCCATTTTCTAATTCAGAATTCTCATCAAGTCATGCCCTGTGTCTCATGACCCACATGACAAAGCTCAAACAGCTTATCCCAGAATGCAGATTTCACACTGTTCATTTACTCCACACTCTGCTACCTTCAGGACCTACCTTGCCTTCTTAGGAAGTATGATTTCATGGAGTATAGAGATAATTGCATCTATGAATAATTAACAGTACATATATGACTGTAATATATTCTGTGGTAGAAATATATGGTATTAGAAACATCTATTGTTTAGAGTGAATTTTGTTCCCACATAAATTCAGGTTGAAGTCTTAAACTCCAATACATTAGAATATGACTATGTTTGGAAACAGGATCTTTTGAAGTAATCAAAGTCAAATGGAGTTGTTAAAGTGAATCCAATCCAGCAAGACTAGAATTAGTATAAAAATGGAGATGGGGTAGCCATAGAAATATGTATATAGAAAGAATGATGTGGACAGCTTCCTGCCATGAGCCTCAGGAGAACAAAACCTATGAACACCATGACCTCAGTTTGCAGAACTGTTACAATTAGTTTCTATTCATTAAGCAACATAGGCTGTGTCCTCCATAGCAGGAAGGGAGGTTGAGGAAGATTTCTAAAGGAGGTGACAGTTGTTTGGCACGTATAACCAGGAAAAGAGATGATGAGCTGAACAGTGGGTATATAAGTTCTGTATCTGCAGACAGAAAACGCGCGTGTGTGTGTGTGTGTGTGTGTGTGTGTGTGTGTGTGTGTGTGTATACAAGATACTCTGAAGGATGCCGGTGTGTCTAGTGTTAAGGAATGAAGAGCAAGGGAAAGGCTCTGGAGCTGGAAAGGGGAGGTGAGGCTAAGTTGTAAGGTGCCATATAGGTCTTATCAAAGATTTCCTATGGCAGCTCAACCTAATCCTCAACCTCTTTTCCCATCTAACAGACCACCTTTACCCTTTTTTCTGAAAATAGGGAGAAAATGTCTTTAAAACTTCTTTGCCATAGACATGCTTTTTTTTTTTAACACTCAGACAATTCCAAGTAATTAATGACAAAGATATGCTAACCCTCCCTGGTGTCACTTCCCCCAGCCTCCTTTGCTTTTCATGTGTGCGCCAAGGGTCTACCCATCAAACTTCATCCACTGACAATGTGCATCAAAAGTCAACCATCTGAAAAGGAAGGCTGCCAACACTGTGCAGGGGGAGGGGGCAGCACTCTGGGAACACAGGAAGTTAAAGCAGTTGCACACATATTGGCACAGTTGTGACAAAGTCTTCAAGTTAGCTAAGTTCCAGGAGACTGTAAAGCAGGGTAAGTGTTCATGGAGGGGCCTGGTGCATGACTCTGGCTTCCATAGTTTCCCCAGGGACAACAGTCAATGTGATTTGCTCCTGTAGCCATCCACATGTGAAGAGATCAGGCCCCACCCTGTCTCATGGGTGCCCAAGGAGTGGTTCCTAAAGTTTGGTCACCATGCTTTCAACATTAACAGAACAGAAAATGAATTCCAAATACCAATTCTTGGGCCTTCTCTGTAACTACAGGACCACAGCCT
>PVHP010024083.1:0-26658 GCA_004024765.1 Zapus hudsonius
CAGCTGGGCAATTTGTCATTTCTTTATTTTTCATGAAACTGTACTTTTTCTTGTCTGCTTAGGTATTCCCTGTGAATGATGAGCCACCAGTCCTAAAGACTGATCTCATCTCCATGATGCACTGCTCAGAGGGTGGCGAGGTGACCATCACCCCCGAATACATTTTTGCTACCGATGTAGACAGTGATGACTTGAAACTCAAGTTTGTGATTGCTCGAGCACCTGCACATGGGGTGGTGAGAAGGGCTGGACTCACTGTGGACCGGTTCTCTCAGGGAGACGTCATTTCAGGGGTTGTGACTTACAAACACACTGGTAAGTGGCAGCTTTGGGACTCGTGCTGGAATGCAGCATGAGAGACTTAGTTCCACTTCTTGCATGGGCTCCAATACAACTGAAATGCAACGGTGCAGCTACCGTTGAACCCCATTTTGCTAGTTGGCTCACCCTGGATAGAGGATTTTCCAACATAGTATTACAATGGGTTTTAGAGACTGGAGAAAGCAGCTGTCATTTGCTGCTGTCCTCGGTGCTCCCACAGAGCCCTTCTTTTTGATCAATTTTAAGATTTATTAGGCCATTCTACTATAGATCCCTTTATCAAAGCAGAAAAATCAAAGTAAGCCACCTGAAGAAACTATATTGTTACTTTAAAAAAGATATTTTATTTACTTGTAAGAGAGAGAGAAAAAGAGAGAGAGAATGAATTAGAATGGGCACCACTGCAAATGAACTCCATATACATGTGCCACCCTGTGCATCTGGTTTTAGGTGGGCACCTGGGAATCAAACCCAGACTATCAGGCTTTGCAAGCAAGCTTCTTAACTGCTGAGCTATCTCTCTCTCTGTTGTTACTTTTGAATATTTACTGATTGCCATCTAGTTCCTAAGAAGAAACTAGTCTTCCTTCTGAGTGCCTGAAAAGCAGTATGTATGAATTATCCACAGCACCTGACAGTAAGTGCTTTCATTGATGGTTATGTCATTACATTGTTATTCGGGTGACATTTGTTCCCCCAAGTGAAATGTTCAACTGAAGAAAATATTCATTCAGTACCTGATATTTGCAAACCACAGTATCAAGCACTATGGGGCCACAACGGGGTGTGATCCAGACTCTGTGATGAAGGACTGTTAGCTAGGTGTGCACACAAAACCATTCACATGGAAGGGTGACATCAGGCACATTTGTACATCATCACATCATCCCCTCTTGCATAGCTTCCAAGGTTTAGGGTTAGGAGCATTTCCCCAGTAATAATACCCATTCCCTCCCATTGAATTAATCACACACTAGCTGAATTTCCTACTAACTCCTCCATATGTCTCTTTATACTAAAAATTCCATGGAGAAAATATGAAGGAGAACCAGCCAAGTGAGGTGGATGGGGTCACTCTGGCAAAATACCTAACAGGAGTAACTTGTCCCAGGAGGATTTACGTTGTTCAATAGTTTCAGAAAGATTTTAGTCCATCACAGCAGGGGATCCCTGGCAGAAGATCTCAGGTGCTGGAGATGGAATGAAACAAGGACCGTTCACCTGCTGAAAGACCAGGAAGCAACGAGCAAAGCCAGAACCAGGGGCTCAGCTATAACCTTCAAAGGCCCACCAATGACTTGTGCCATTAGCTATGCCCCACCACCTAATGTTCCATAGCCTTCCCAAACAGTGCCAGCAACTGCGGGACATGCATCCAAAACATGAGCCTGTGAGGAATATTCCAGATTCAAACTATAGCATTCTCTCCCAACTCCTCGCTGCTGCAAAGGTTTATTGCTGTCTCGTGAAGAAAAATGCACTTAGTTTAACTTTGTTCCCCACAGTCTCAACACTTCTGACACTGTTCAGAAGTCTTAAGTCTAAAGTCTCTAGCTGAAACTCAAAGTAATCCATTAGCTTTCAGCCCCTGTAACAAAAAAGAAAGTCCATTGTATATTGTACCAATGAAGCATTCCTATTGAAAATGAGAACAAGAAGATAGTAAGAAAAACAAAGACCAAAATCCAGCAGGATCAACATTAACTCTTGTTGCTCCACAGTTAGTTTAGTATCTGGGTCTCATGGCAGCACTGAGTGCCAAGAGGCTTGAGTAGCTCCACCCTGAGAACTTGCCTGTTGCAGCACAGACCCTTCTTGTGCCAGTTCTCCTTGGTGTCTGCAATTTTCCTCACCAGATGTCCCATAACCTTGGCATCTCCAACCTCCTGGGGCATCCGCTGTAGCTTAGGCCTCAACCTCACAACTTCATGCACCAGCCTCCCGAGGCTTTCTGAAGATCATCTGACCTTGTTTCAGATTGCTGGGTATCACAGGCTTCCCTTAAAAATCTGTGCACAAGCCTCCATGACCTGACAACTCTTGTGTTTTGCAGTCAAATGCTCTACCCCTGAGCTATCACCCCTCTAACTCTTGCATTCTATATATTTGCCAAACCAGCACCCCATGAATATTGGTTAAGAAGTAGCTCAGTGCCCTCAGCCCATAGCTAAAATGGCCTTTGAGTGTTTGCATGGCCTAACCTGGGAAGACATTTCCTCTGTTCTGTTCAAGTAGGGCACCTCTGTACTTCTCTCTTTTTGAAATGGATTTGTGGTTTTATACCCTGTATGAGATCTTCCCATTTCCTATAATGACCTTGAGGGTTCATTCCTATTGTCCTTGTGCAAAGTGTGCTATTTCTTTTGAATGGTGTCAAACTATTTAATATTCTAAACCACTTTTCCACACTTTTTTATAAAGTGTTTGTTTCCTTACCTGCATGTTTTTAATATCTTTTTGCTCTGTGCTTTGCTCCTAATTCTCACTGTGAACCTGGCTAAAATCATCCAGTAATAACCATGCCACTGTCTGAATGTTATGTTGTCTTGACATTTCCACTGACAGATTAATGTTGAATAAAACTTTATTCAGATTTTTAGGACATGATCAAAACATAGACAAACTCTTAGCCAGAATACAGCATGAATGGTTTCTAGTCTGATACCTCATGAACACAGTCTTTACTGCCCACATTTCTTTCAGCATTCTGGTCTTCTGAACTTCCCCCAGAATTGACCAATAAGCTGTGCTTATAGCATTCTAGGGCTCCGTTAGCCCATCCTTTCAATCTCTTTCATATTGTTCCCCAAACCAATTCCAAAGGTCTAAAAAGTGTGTGGTCAAGTTTAGTCATAGATGATCTCACTTCTCTGGTATCAATTCTCTATATTCTGTTTATCAATATTCTCTCTGTGAATCTTCTATATTATACTTATCTATATTCTAGTGTTGCTGTGATAAAATTACATGATAACTTGCCTTGTGATTTTAGAGAGTTATCATGTAATAACATGGCAAAATAAGTTCTCAGTCCTTGGTGGCAGGAGTATGTGACAGAAACCATTATTCTCCTAACAGTGGATGAGGAAGAAGAGAGAAAGAAGCCAGAACCAGGGGCCAGACTCATAACCTTCAAAGGTCTCCCACCTAGAGACTTACTTCCAGCTGAAGCCCATCACTTGAAGGTCCCACAACCCCTGAAAATAATGTTAGCAGCTGGGAAACAAATGTTTCAAATATGATCCTTTGGGGAAGATTTCATATCCAAACCATGATATAAAGAATCTGCTGTCAGAATTCCAGTCACTTTCTTATTTAAAGAAGCAGAATTCAAGCAGTAAGTTAGGGAGGGATGGCAATTGCTAAGGATTAATTTGGAAATAGGAGAAACCATTTTGAAATAATGTCTTATATGTATTTCAGAAAACAAAGATTGATTAAGATATTAGTCATTTAAATGGGTAGATAAATAATATGGAATATTTTAATCATTATTCTAGACTGCTTTTTTTCTTTAAATAACATCTCCAGTTTTAGGAAAGGTTTCATTGATTATTTCTCTGTCCTGGGAAGTATAATCAATTTGCTTGATATAGCTCAGTATCTCCCCAGAGTTCACAAGTACATGCTGTTTGTTTGTTTGTTTTTTTGGTGTTTGTTTAGACAGGGCTTTGCTATGTAGGCCAGGTTTGCCTGAAACTCATAATCCTCCTGTCTCAGTCTCCTGACTTCTGGGATTTTGCCATTCTTGGATTACATACTTTTTTCCTTCCTCAGTTGATCTCAAATAGACTTGCAGGGGTTCAAACACCAATGATTATTGTGTATTGCATAATTCTAACATCTTTGTAAGATCATGAAGCACAGATAAATTAGAGGTGAGACAAACTGTCTTCTGTTCCCCTATTTGTTCCAAGTGCTGTCTAACAGGTATATATGAATACCTAAATTTCTTCTAGTGTGATGGTCATGTAATGGCCTGTTAACTAATAAAACCTAGAGTCCTAGAAAGAGATTGTGGCAATTTTTCAAGGGAACTAATTTTAGTCACGTTAGATTTGAAGGAATACTAGACTAAAAGGATGCTTTGATATTTGAATGTTATATTTTCTTGTATTTACCCATTTATTCAGTTGGTGGGCATGTGTGTGTGTACACATGCCTGTGCTTGTGGAGGTCAGAAGTTACGTGTCTTTCTTAATGGCTTTCTACCTTAGTTTTTGAGACAAGGTCTCTCACTGAACCTAGAGTACACCAATTCAGCTAGACTAGCTAGCTCCAGGCATCATCTGTCTCTGCCTCCCTGGCACTGGGGTTTCAGGAGTATATCCTCATAACTGGCTTTAAGTGGGTGCTGGGGATCTGAACACAGTTCCTTCTGCTTGCCCAGAAAGCATTTTACTGACTGAGCCATCTTCCCAGCCCCAAGCTCTAGCAATTTTTGATAGAGTCCATTATTATATCATCCACAAACTTGGATAATTTAACCATTCGATTTTGGATGTCTTTTTGTTATCTTGTACAGTTGCTTTTGCTAAGACTTCTAATTCTATGTTAAATAAGAATAATGAAAGTTTATAAATTGTATATACTATATTCCATTTGAAGGTAAGTAATACTTCCATATGTAGCCTTGTTAGTAGCATACTGCTCATTCTGTGTTTCCAGCTATTTACTATAAACACCTCCACTTCGATTACAAACAGCTACTGGATATCATGTTTGTCTTTTGTCTATAAGCTCTTGTATCTTCTAGGAATGATTTTCCCCTTCCTTTCTCTGACTTCTCCTTCCTATAAGTCTTCATCTGCCATCTCCTAATTCTTTGCTTTATCTTCCTGTAGACTCTACTCACCCTTGAATGCGTAGCTCAAAGCCAACAAAGTCATCCCAAAAGACTTTTCTTTCTCTGACACTTGTACCTTTCCCCAGGCCACTGTCAGCCAACACTCACATCTTGTTTTCAATCTCAGCACTTTGTTCATAGTTTAGGTGAAGTATAGTCACCACTCAGTAGAGTCAGAGGTTGGGTTTTAGGACCGTCTATAGATGTCAAGGCTATGGATGCTCAAGTTCTCTTATCAAATGGTCTAGTATATGGGGGGTGGTGTGCATAGGTTACATGCCTAGTTTTTCCTTGGCATATTTTTTTTTAATTTATTGTCCATAATGAGTTACAACATTTAGTGGGCAAACAATGAGTTGTTATCCCCAATTCCCCACTGCCCTCCCCTCCCCCCTCCACTGGATAACCTCCTCCATGGGTCGTCTGGATCAGTCCTTGTGACAGGGGACCATGGATAGACTAGTATTCAGCCAGGTTCTCCTGGCCATTGGCATAGTTTTAAATAAGAAAAGTCACACCAGGCATAGGATTCTGTGGGAGGAAGTGGCACTTTTGGTCTTCTGTGCTCTCTTTCTTTTCTTCTGGGGCTCTCAGCATAGTTTCCCTTTTGGTACTTTGAGGAATTACCAAGAACTCGCATGCATGACTTTTCTGTTCCCTGGGCAGCAAACACTCCTGCTTCTTGTACAAGGAGATTGTTCTGTTTGCAAATAAGAGATTCTATCCTGACATTTTCTTTCTTTTTTCTCTTGCTGTTCAAGTTGAACCATTATGAATCTTATTGAGCAAGACCTAAAAAATACAAAGAAGGATCTCGATCTTTCCTGCCAAGGCTCAGGGAGCTTCATGGAAGAGGGGCAGAAAGACTATAAGCGCCTCAGGGTGGGTGGGAATAGCCTGAGACACCCTGATTCTCCATCCCTTCAGAGACTGAATGAGACCTCTTAATACCCACAATGAATACCAATAACCCCACAGAAGACCCTCAGCAGAATTGGGGTGTGGGGAGGAGGTCTATATGTGCACCCTTTTTATTAAAATAAATCAATCAATAAAAAAACAAAATAATTAAAAAAAAACAAAAAGAAGGAAGCAAAATTCTCACCCACCACGACTCAGGGAACTGAGCAGAAGAGGGGGTGGAAAGATTGTGAGAGCCTTGGTGGGGGAGAATACCCAAAGTCATGGCCACCCTCAGTAGCAACACTCTAAGGCCGGCAGAACCTGGAGGTCTCCTAGGCTATCTGTGGTCCCCTGCCCCAAGGACTGATCCAGACAGCCCACCGAGGAGGATATCCAGCTGATTGGGGATGGGGAAGAGGGGTGTTGAGGAACTGGAGATAACAATTCATTGTTTGCCCATTAAAGAATGTAACTCATTATGGACAATTAAAAAATATTTGATTAACGTATGAAAGGAAAACATTGAAAGGAATGACCAAAATGTGGATTACCTTTGTTTTTTTCACCTACCTAGCGTCCTCTCCTTGTGTTATGTGGCCAGTGGTTATTAATTTCAGGTGGTTAATGTAAATGGAAAGACAGTTACCAAGGGGACAAGGCTACCTTCTGCTTCTCCCTGGAGTTGGTCCTAGCGCTAAAGGATTAAGAGGGAAGAGTGAAATGAAACCAGCTCTAGTCAAGCTCTGTGCCTCTCCCTTGTTCATTTGTGATCTGTCAGACCCTTGTTAGCTGGGCCTTGCCCTCCATATGGTGATAAATGGCTGGCAGGGATTTCACCAGAGGCAACAGATGGACAAGCATCGCTGCATTATTTTCATGACTATATTTAATTTCATAGTGATAAAATTGAGTTTTATGTTTTATCCACTTAAGTTCCTTTCCATTTGATGCTTGTAGAAAAGATTCGTGAGTGGACTTTCTGTTGATATTCTCTCTCTCTCTCTCTCTTTTTAAAGTCAGGTTTCAGCACAATTCGTGTTTTCCAGGTGGTGAGATTGGCCAGATGCCTTGTTTTGACACCATCTCATTGGTGGTTTTGGATTGGGAAGCTGGCCCTTTGGTGAATGGCTGTTGCTACAATGGACCTGATCCATCCGTTCCTCTTCATGAGTCCTTTCCAGTGTATGACCTCAACATCACAGTGCATCCAGTAGACAATCAGCCACCTTCAATTTCAATAGGTGACAATGTTTTACCCTTAGTGTTATATGCATGGAAATAATACCCTCTGGATTAGATTACAAAACCACCACACACAATTGTGTTTCAATAACTATCTCAACAGAGAGCACTGTAGTAAACTCCAATCTATAATAAACTGCAAGGGAAAAGAATTTATTCATGAAAAAGCTTTAGTATTTCTGTATGGAGAGAGAATAAAATTGAGAGAGAGAGAAAGAGAGAGAGACAGAAAGAGAGTGTGTGTCACACAAAGATAGCAATGAAATCCTCACATATTCTGGTTTCATTTCACATGGGAAAATATAATTTGCCTGTTGGAGAGAGAATAATTTATTTGATCCATAATAATTTCTATCAGAACAGAATGAGTATACCAAAGAGACCATTTATATACATTTAACCTTATTTGCTTTTCGGAAAGTCATCTCTTCATAGGCATTATGTATATGTTCTGCCTCTTAGAAAAAATAAGCATATGTATGAATGCTATTGTAATTTGCAAACTCTCTCCCAAGCAATGTTCTGGAAAGGAAGCATTATCCCAGCAGAATAATTAAGCACCAAAGCATGAAAAAAAATCTGTTATGAGCAATTCATAATAGCTCTCAGGCAATTAACGCTCTGACAAACAGAGGTAACAACTGATCTTGAGGAGTACATAAACTACATTTAGTGGTTTATCATTAAAACAGTTTGGCAATTCTTATTTTCATTTGTCACTGCTATGGGGACACAAGGGAAATCAGAGTTCCTTGAGAATGACTAAAGGGCGGTGCTAGAACAGTTAACATTTCTGCTGCCTTTCCATTATCATCAGGCTTGCTTTTGCAAGAAAAAATTTTTAATTCCATAAGTCAAATTAAATTCCACCCGTTAGCTCTGAGTATTTTCACTGCAAAGAGAATTGTGCCAAAGGAAGTGAGCCTCTCCCATGGCAGCATATTTGCTTGAGGGAGGCTTCGCTGACTGGGAATTTCAATCACTCTTTAGTCCCCACTATTCTGATGGAAGATTTCACTCTGAGACATAACCATGACGTTATTTGTGTGCAGGTACAATCTTTGAAGTGGACGAGAGCTTCTCCGCAGCCCTGACCATCAACCATTTGTCCGTTACTGACCCAGACACTGCTGCAGATGATGTGGAATTTGTTTTGGTTTCTCCTCCCCAATTTGGCTACCTTGAAAATACTCTTCCTTCTGCAGGCTTTGAGAAAAGCAATATGGGCATAAGTATAGGTAAGTCATGGTTTTGTGACCAGCGATGACTCACCTATGGGTACAGATATGACAAGCTACATAATGCTTTGGAAGTGAGTAAGGATTTCAAAAATGTTTAAAGCACCATATATGCATTCAAGGGGTTATTATTAGTAGTAGTATTGTGATTGCGATAGCTGATACTTTTGAATTTAATTTTTCATTTAAATGTAAAACATTGATGCAAATTTGTAAACAAAATGAATGGAAACTTCACTTTTGAAAGATATATGAATAAACATTGAACAGATCATCTTTTATAAGGGCCTCATAGCAACAGAGCGCTGTGAGAGACTGAATCTGCTGGGAGCTCATGGGGTTTCATTCTCACAATCTATTAGCATTTTTAATACAGATTAGTGAGAAAGACCTGGAAAGGTACTGTGAGTGGCTCAAAGAGGGAAAACCTGAAATGTTAAAGCAGATAATATGAATTTTGGAAACAGAATGTGTCTAAGATAGCAACATTGCTCCTGTATTTCAGGCAAAACAAAACAACCAAACAGAAATAGAAAGAAAAACCCATGACTTCCAAAGATAATAATGATTTTATAAGTCTCTTTTATGGCATTTGCACCTTAAATATGAGACAGGCTGGATCTATAATTAATTGCATTAAAGGTTATTCAATAATTTCTTGTGACTTAATTCTCAATTTGGCACATATTTTTCCTCTTCTAAGGCCATATCAAAACACCTGACCATCAAGTCAACTAATTCTACTCAATCCAGTGAATTGTTGATATATATCACATAGGCAGATTATTGGTTCACTCTTGCTTTGCTTTGCTTTTTTATGAGAAGTGGTCTGGTTCTCACCCTAGGGTGGCAAGAACCACTTAAGCAGAAGAGTGACCCATTCAAAGGTATTCATCTCAAGGCTCTGAAGAGTGACCACGAAGTCCCCAGCATCCTGGTCACTGGTCATCACTTCTCTGTTCACCATGAACATTTGAATTCTTCCTTCTGACCTGTTAATTCCTGCCCTTATGCTGATGGCTGGTGGGTGTTGTAGGAACCCCCTAAAATGGGATTAGGTCAACTGTTATGATCTATCTCCTTTGCTGAGAAACAGGCTAATATTGGGTTAAAGACTGAGGACCAGTAACTTAGAAACTTTGTTTTTCTTTCCATCTTGGTATATATCAGCTTCGTTTCTGTGGAAAGACATGAAGGCTTTGCATATTAACTATGTGCAGTCCAGGCACCTGAGGATGGAGCCCACTGCCGACCAGTTTGTGGTGTATGCCACAGATGGGAAGCGACGTTCCTTGGAAACAACACTTAATGTTATTATCAACCCCACAAATGACGAAGCTCCTGACTTTGTGGTGCAGAATATTACGGTAGGAACCATATCAGAAGGCTGCATTTCTCTCATTTTCTGATGTTTATTTTCACCTTATTGGTGCAGGTGCACTTAACACATTAGTTTAGTGAACAGTGGAAAAGGCAGAGTCTTATGTCATGCAATTCATCACTTACAAATATTAATCTAATAATAATAATGGCAATGATAACAAGTGCTAACATAATACATGCATGAAATCATTCCCTTGAATATATGTACATGTATGTAAGAGTACATATTAGATTCTAGGTTCCAAGTCTTTTACATGTATTCACATTTAATTCTCACAATAGGGTGATGGAATTATTATTGCCATTGCATATCTGAAGAAATGAGGCATAAACATATTAAGCAAGTAGCCCTAGTGATTTATGAACATGCCAGTAATGTGTATTTGTACAACGATTTTTCCGTATGTTTTTGTTACAAATAAGGAAATTAATGTACCTATGATCTACACTTACCCTCTAAAGCAAAACATACATGTACATATTGAAAATCTTTCCATATTAATATCTAATTCTCTTAAATAATTAAATATCTACTTATATAGTTCATATGAATTAGCTAATCCTGATGAACTATAATGAGCATAGGCTGTGATCTCATTATTGTAGGATATTAGTTGAATTATTTCTCTTTGTGTTTCTGTTTTCTCACCTGCAAAGATATGCATTGAATCTTCTTTAAGGAATAACCATGATGACTGTTCAGCACCAACTTAATGGCCCTTAATGAATAGGTATCATTGGTTATATTGTCATTGTTACATCTCTTATCTTTTTTCTGATATTGACCAAAGTTATTATTTCCCCTTATTTTTTCATGAAAATAATCATGTTCTGAATGTGAAACTCTTTATTTGATTTTAATTTTCTACTGACTCTTAATGGTACATGAGAGTCACCTCAGCATGAAATTTAAGAGCCAGCTCCTGCCTCTCCTCTTCTTTTGGCACATGAGTTTCCCTGGAGAGCCCTTCAGTAATTATAGGAGATAAAAAAAAATCTACAAAATGATTCCTTCTACACCTACTTCTATTGTCTTTATCTGTCTAGGGCTTGGGCTTCTGGAATAATTAGGCCTCTGGGAGATTGTTCCTTGCTCCTCTGTGGAAGTCACATGCTCCCACCTGGACTTCCTTACAGAAGCTCTGGTTGAGTGACAGTGCCACTTGTGTCACTGGCAGAGCTGGCTTTAACTTTAAGGGAATTTTTTAATATCACCACATTTGGATTTCTTGTGAGAAAATATATTTATGACGAAGATAGGCTGACATCAAGTTGTATTACAAAAGATTTTGAAAATTAAGTTATTATAATCCCTTCCAAATCCTCCTACTAATAAATGTCTGTTTTTAATATACATTGTTCTGAAATTTTTGTTGTCATAATATCAAAAATTAATTTAATCTCAAAAAAGAATTACACATTTTTTCAAGAGAATTTCCTAGTATTCTTGTGAAACGTACCCTTTTGTAAATGATTAATAACCAGCCACACAGTGAGTCAAGGGGAAAAAAAAGTCTTTCAAGTTGCTTTATTAAAGTTCTTGGGGGGAGTGACATTGTTGTCAAAGATGAGATCATAAGTATAGCATTATAAATTAATCTATGAAACTTTCTTCGTCCTTAATAAAATTCCAGATGAAATCAGCATCATTTTTGCCCAAGTATCACATGAGGTTGGGAGCATTTCCTTTAAAGTCTGTGGGAGGAGCCAAACAGAAAGGATATTCTCACAACTCTAAACCATAAGTATTCTTTCAGGCTTGACTGTTCCCTCAACAAGATATCCTGGTGTCCTCCACTCTTCTCTGTTTCTTATTTCTTCCTCTCTAGCAACACTCAATATTCCTTCCTTGAATCACATGACTGATGGACAGGCCTTCCCAATCCCGGCCTGACTTTGATTTTGGGGAACATTTATGTCCCCCAAGCATGTAGCACAGTGGCCTTGCAGAGCCCTGTGAAGCAAGCATAGAATTTGTACACTTTTATTACTTAGATCTTGCTATATTTCAAAACAGGAAACAAGTATTTCCTTGGTCTTTTCTCACTATGAGAGGAAAAAAATGCCAAGATAGCTAAGTACCCTGTGGTCAAGCTCTAAATGATTAGAACCTTCTGGAGACCATAAATATTCCACCATCTGTGCTCAAAGGATTACAAAGCCTGAGGCGGGGTGTAGGAAGAGAGTAGGAAAAGTGGTTCAGGAAGCAGAGGTGTGAGAATTAGGGAGAGGTAGAGTTAAAACAACCTTGCAACTGTTCTTGGTCACAGTAAAATGCAGTTTTCACTGCAATAATAAAATTTAAAAGATCAAAAATGCTCAGCATATGTAATAGATATTTGTGCTATTTCTAAAGCAGTAAGAAACACAAGAATTCTAGAAGCAAGGCGGGCCAGAAGGCTAAAATAGCAGATTGGTATGTGAAACTCTAGATATAATTTTACAACTAATTTTTTTTTCTGATTTCCAGGAAGTAGGTAACTTTTTGGTTGGTTTTTTTTTTCAACTTCTGAATTAGGAACAACATATGTGTTTTAAATCATGTTCTTTGCTGTACATGGCATAAGAACTGCTCTGAAATCTTCAGAAAAATATGTGAGGGAGATTCATAACTTTCTTTTTGTGTTCCTGTTTAATCATAAATGGTTTAGGACCCGTTATCTATAGTGTTATAGAAACTTGGAAAGAGGACATTTTAAAAATAAATGTATCTTTTAGCGATTTGTCCAAAGAAACTAGTAGACAAAAAGTTGGATTTCACACTCTGCTGACTTTCTTGCTTGTTCCTGCTTAGGTGTGCGAGGGGCAGACGACAGAGCTGGACTCTTCCATTATCAGCGCTGCCGATGGGGATATTCCCCAGGACCCCCTGCTCTTCACTGTCACTCACAAGCCCCGCCATGGCCTCCTCATAAATGCAGCATCCAGCAAAGACTCTCCTCAGAACCAGCAGCAAGGCAGCTCTGACCAGAAACAGCACCTTATTCACAACTTTTCCATGGAACTTCTCAGAACTGGTAGACCAGCTCCACTTCTATTCATTTGTTATTGCTGATTTAATCACTTAGCTCACACTTGCATGTGGGCTCTAAGATTGTTGAAATTGGGGCTGGGGAAATGGTTGAGTGAGTAACCGTGCTTCCCAAGTGTGAAAGCCTGACAGGGTCAGAGACTCCCTGGCACCCACCTAAAAGCTGGGTGTGGCCATACATGTCTGTACCCCTAGTCCTGTGAGGAGTAGAGGCAGGAGGATTGACAGGCTCACTGGTGAGCCAGTTTCAGTGAGACCCTGTCTCAGGGAAATTAAGTGGAAGCGTGATGGAGGAGAACTTCACCTGATGTTCTCCCCTGGTCTTTAACCTTGTGCACAGGGGACACTTCCACCTGCGCACACAGACAAGTGGGTACGCTGTGCACAAACCTATACTCACATATATGCCAAAACCAGGAAAATGTTTAACTCCTTGAAGTAGAGAAAGGCTGGTGTGAGGCTTTGAGAGCAGTTGATCACAAGGTACAAGATTTATTTCATCTAGACAGGAGGAAGAAGTTCAAGTTCATCGTAGACTATAGTCAATAGTGTATTGTATACTTGAACCTAGTAAATTTTTAAGTGTTCCCAACACACACACACACACACACACACACACACACTCACACACACACGTAAACAGACACAATGTAAGGTAATACATGTTAGTGAGATTTAAGCATACCACAAGGTATGAAGATATTAAAATACCATGTGTAAACCAAATGTACATAGCAATTCTTTTGCCAGTTAAAAACATAGTGTGTGTGTATGTGTGTGTGAATACATATGCACATGTGTGAGTCAGAAGACAACCTCAGGGTGTTGTGCCTCACTTTCCACCTTGTTAGAGACAACATCTTGCTTGTCTGCTGCTGTAAACGAACGCCAGACTAGCTGATGTCAACCTAGGAATTCTGACCCTGTCGCCCATTGTCATAGGAGGGCACATGAGAACGCCACATGTTCCAGGGATCCAAACTCTGATTATCAGGCTTGTATACCAAGCACTTTCAACCACAGAGCCTTCTCCCCATCCCCCAAACCTAAATTTGGAAATCATTTTACCTCAGAAATGATAACAGATTGCGGAAGTAGGAGAAAAGAAATAGAATTCACTTTACATATTTATTACTCCAGGGTGAATTATGGGCTCTGGATTAATGTAGAGCATGATCTCTGGCTATAAATTATAGCTAGACAAAGAGGCGGTAACACTTTTTTCATGTGCATCTGTGTATTTATGTGTGTAAAACATGTGTGCATGCATGTCCACATATGTGTGTGCGGCTATGTGTGAAGCTCAGAGGTTGATGTTAGGTGTCTTCCTCAATAACTCTCCCCGTTATTTACCGAGGTGGGGTCTTTCCCTTGAACCTAGGGCTTAGTGATTTGGCTAGTCTAGCCAGCCAACTTGTCTGGGATTACAGGTGGGATTACACATAGCCATGTGCCTACCTGGATGTCACATGTGTGCTGGCGACTTGGATGTTATGTGAGTGCTGGCAACTCTGGTCATCACGCTTTTAGGGCAGGCAAGCACTTATCCGCTGAGTCATCTCTCCAGGAACACATGTTTCCTTTTACTTTCAGAATGCCAATAAAAGGGATATTCGTGATTTTTAGTATTTTAGCACAAAGTTTTAATCATAATAAAATTCTTTTAAAAAAAAACTATTGAGATCATGGGCTATATTTGAAGAGATTCGTATGCCAAAGTTTCCACAGTGAAAACAAATATAGAACCACATATAATAATGATTCATTAGTCTCAGAGGAGATAATTTGTTCTTTAGGAAAGTAACATTTTGGAATAGCAGCTATAATTATTTTTAATTACTTTGTAAAAAATTGATCTTATTCCATTTTCCATGTGTAAAAATACTTCTTTGAGCAAGGGTACAGTTCTAAAATCACTGCCTACTTTCAGCTTCCTTCTTCTCCACGTTTAATTTTCCCAATCTGGAAGGTCCTTGCCTACCTGAGGCTTGTTCCTTCAGGATGTGGCTCTGTTCATCTCCCTCTGGAAGTCATCCTAGACTTTCCAAGCTATTTCTTCTCTGCTTGCTTCATCTGGAAATTTGTTTGACATTTTTTCTACTCTTTTGGTTATTTATTTCTCCAATTAAGGGTAGGCTCTGTGTCCCAAAGTTCGTTTTGTAATAGTTCCACAATGTCATCTCATATTTGAATTTGAAAAGAAATTCATTAATTTCCCAGTTTTTCTTAATTGCAAAGAAATTAATTCTGGAATATCAAGGATGATATGTTGAAATCAATAACCTTGTGCTGCAAATAATACAGGATAGTGTTATAAATATGTTGGTTCAAGTTTAAAACAAAAGAAAAAGAAATAATTCAAAATTTATTCTCAGGAAAGTCAGTTTTTTTAGTTGTTCTATTTTTCTTTCCTCCTCTGTTATTATTATTTGGGGAGGGGGTACTGGGTGAGTTGGTGTCTGCTGAGACCAAGGCAGAAGAATCCAGACTTCTTGGCCTTTAATGGTCAGCCTAAGCTACATAAGGAGACACTGTTTAAAGGAATCAAGTCAGTTCTTTTTAAAGAGAGCATTGTTGGTAATTATTACCAGATTAAGTAAGCATTATATACTCATTGTGTCAAATTTAGACTACATCGTCAATGTGAACAAAAACCAAAAATTGTTTGCATAAATTGATGTCTTAGTGACATTTTCCAAAGGTTAAATTTCACCTCTCTTTTAGTTTTAATTCATTTTAGGTTGATATTATAAAACTGTTATCATATTGTGTCATCTGTTTTTCATCATAATTACTCTAATAATTTCACTACATGAAAAATATTAATTGAAATACTTTTTGATAGCTACAGTGTTTTATCACGTGGATGTTTTACCCTGTATTTTATCCAGCTGTCTTCTACTTTTAGTTTTCAGTTTCTTAGTTCTAATGAGCACATGTCAATAAACATTTTGCATATAACTTAGTTCACATCACTTAATATTTCTAATAGCTTTGCATAGGTTTTGAAAACAGAAAAGCAAGGTTGTCTACTTTATTCTTTTTCAAACCTGTTTTTGCTATTCCAAATCTCTTGCATTTCCATAAGAGTTTGGGAAGGTTTTGAAAATGTAAATAAATTTTTTTTGCTTGTGTGTGGTGGTAGTGATGATGATGATGATGATGATGATGTGTGTGTGTGTGTGTGTGCCAGTGGGGTACCCTATTCACACTGTACACTCCCTTGTGGAGGGTACACTTGCCTGTGGTGGTTAGGTTGGAGTATCATGTGTCACACTCCATCACTCTTCTGCCCGTTTTGACTTGAGCCGGAGTCTCTTACTGATCCCAGAGCCAGGTTTTGGTGACCTTAGGTTATTCTTGGGTCTCTGATCCCCTACAGGATTGAAGTTATAGATGCACATTGTCATGCCCAGCTGTTCATGTGGGTCCTGAGGATTGAAGTTGATCATCTCTCAGGCCTCCTCAGGCCCTCATGCTTGCACAGGAAATGCTGTCATGGCTGAAATCCAGCCCTCAAATTATTTTTATAATGAAGTTTTGAACTAGATAGAATTTATTTTGATGATTAGCTGAAGATAGAATTTTAATTTTCCCCAAGTAATTAATTTTTAAAATTTGATTTAAATGCTCTAACACCTTCATTCTTATATGGTTTATGAAATACTAACTTATTTAAATAAAGACTCTTTAATGGGCTATGAATGTAGTCACAAAACAGGCTTCATTTCACTCTGTTGCACTGATTACTGAACTCTTACCTGAACCTATACCTCAGAAATGGGAACAGATTACCTTTGACAATCTTAGAGAAGATTTACTTTCTCTTTCTTTTCTTCTTCTTCCAGGAATGAAGTTGGCATATGTCCATGATGACTCCGAGAGCCTTGCTGATGACTTTGTGATCCAGTTGTCCGATGGGAAACATAAAATACTCAGAACCATTTCAGTAAACATCACCCCAGTTAATGACGAGAAACCAACACTAAGCAAGTAAGCTACCTAAGTTGAGGCTCAGATTCCGTAGGGTTCTGTGACCCCGGGTGCGCAGTGAGGAGGTGTCTGGCAAAGAAGCAAGTCTTCTTTTGTTTGTTTTTTTTAATTGTCCATAATGAGTTACATTGTTTAGTGGGCCAACCATGAGTTGTTATCCCCAATTCCCCGTTGCCCCCCTTTCCCATCCCCAGTCAGCTGGATATCCTCCTCTGTGGCAAGTCTTCTTTTGTGTCCATCTACTACAACTTGTAGTGTAAATGTGATCGCCTAAACAACTGTCCTTATGGAATTTGATTTTCTTCTAGAAGTTCTAATTTAGGTACAAAAGATAAGAATGACTGAACGTACCGTGTAGGATGCACATTCTACCAAATAAGATCTGCCGCCATGCGCACATGTGCACACCCACAATTCACGTAGGAGACTAAACTGAAGAGTGACAGTGTTAATGACAACATCACCGAGTGATGGAGAAAAATGCTCAGTCCCGTTTCTTTCATCAGCCTGGCTTCTTGGTCGGCCTCTTCTACCCTGTTTCATATGGATCGGCACCCTGTCATCTCATATGTATCAAAATGTCGCTTCTTAAAATGCTGGTCCTAGGAGTTGCAAAACCTGTCAGCACCTCCCTCTGCAGCTGTTCAGACTTTGGTTACAGGGCACAGAGCTTCAGCAATTGCATGTCTATCTTTCCAGCAATTTCTTTACAAGTGCCTACCGCACAGAAGCTTAGGCAGGCCAGCCCTTCTCCAGGGTTAGGTACAGACAGAATCTGGTTCTCAGTGCCCCCTCAAGTCCTTATAGTGACCAGTGAGTGGTATTGAGTGGACAGTCTGCATTTTTCTCAGAAAGTAAACATTTCCTAAAAGCCTTGAAGTTCCTGAAGCCTCCAGCACTATGCAGGAAAAGGGGATTAACCAAGCCCTGCCATGGGCTGCTTCCTCCTCACTATTGCCTTAAAGACTTGACAATGAGGTCCTTAAAAAACATTATGAAAACTATTGATAATGAATTTTTGGAAATTTCTGGATTTCTTAAATATCAGTTTAAGAAATTCACCAGAAATATATCTACATCTTTATTTCAATGTGGGAATATCATATTGGTTCAACCTTGATTTATAAATATACTGTAATCCCAGTACATGAAGAAGAGGCCAGAGGATGGTGAGTTCAAGGCCAGCTTAGGTGACCCAGTGAATTTGAGGTTAGCCTTGGCTGTATGGGAGACCTTGTAAAAGAGCAGGCAGAGAGGAGGAGGAAAAATGAAGAATATTATAGTTTTACAAAACCTTTTCCTAATCCTCCCACTTAAAGAGGGGAAGCAACTAGCATTAAGTGCTTGCTATATGAAAGAACCATATCATATGACTTAATACACATGATTTCAGTAAGTCCTAGCCTAAGTTATGGGAAGTAGATCTTACTTCTCAAGACCAGAGACACAAAGGGACGTCAACAGGTGTACCCACACGCTTGCTACTAGATTTCCTGAAATAACCACCGATTTCATTGAACCCTGCATCAAAAGTCTCTCTTTTTTCTTTTCTTTTTAGACATGTGTTTTACTTGGCACAGTTCTAGAACACAGTTCTGGGCCATGTGTGACATCTCAGTACCTGTATGTGATAAGCAGTGATCTTCTCAGGGTCATGGGCATATCTAGACTTCAGATGTTTATCATTTGTTCAAAGTCACTCCCTTCCTTTCTCTTCCTTCCTCCTTTTCTCCTGTGGGAAGGAAGTGATTGTCTACGTCTCTCTTTCATATGTACCTTTCAGTAGGCCAACTCTTGCTTCCTCCTAAACACGCCGCACTATTTGTTCCCTCCGCCTCCAATTTCTCCTCTTGTTTCTTTCCATTACTAAGTCATAGGCTATAGTTAGTGGTTAAGAGAGCAAATGCTGGCATCAGATTGACTGGGGCCAGCCACTTACCACTAGTGTAATCTGGAACATTCCACCCCATCACTGTTGGGCTCTCTTAATCTTCTTGGAATAATGTTAACATCCTCCTCATAGGATTGTTGCAAAAGGTTACGCATGGTGATGTACACCTTTAATCCCAGCACTCGAGACACAGAGGTAGGAGGATCACTGAGTTTCAGGCCAGCCTGGTACTACAGTGAGGTCCAGGTCAGCATGGGCTAGAGTATGACCCTACCTCAAAAAAATTGTACACCTGCTTGGAAGACTGGCAACTACATAGTGAGTGGTTGAAAGTATTCTTTTTAAAAAATATTTTATTTATTCATTTTTCAAGCAGAGAGATAAAGAAAGAGAAAGAGAGATAGAGATAGACAGAGAGAGCACCAGGGCCACCACCTTGTGGGTCTGGCTTACATGGGTCCTGGGGAATTGAACCAGGGGCCTTAGGCACTGGAGGCAAGTGCCTTAACCTCTGAGCCATCTCTCCAGCATGAAAGTATTCTTTATAATCATATTGCAGGCAGTCATTTTCATGCTAAAATCATGAAGATAACCTAGCTCCCATTCATCTTTGCCAAACCTTTAGAGGTGTATTGTGCCAGCTCCTTGCATTTCTGCCCACTGCCTCACACCTCATACACCTTCTTAAAGCTATTTCTTTGAAAGTAATCCCAGCAAATCTGATGGTTATTCTGCCCCTACTGGCCCTGTTAGAGCATCATAGCATTTCTCTGAAGTTCATCAGGTGCTGTGGCTGTGGTAGATGCCTCCAATTTCCTGCTTCCCAGCTCCTCAGCATAGCTCTTGTGATGGTTGTGGGGGAATGTACCTTAGCAGAGTCAGTGTCCCACCTGAGTTACCCACAGTATATATATGCTCATGCTTCCTCCTCAGGAAGCTGCAAGGGCTCCCTCAGCCCATGTGCTGGCATAGCAGAGAGCACTATGGGAAAGCGAGTAACCACAGAGTTAGAGGAGAAGACAAACATCCCTTCTTTTCTTCCAGAAGCTTGATCCAAGTCACATACATTCTGGCACACACGATCCTCAGTAGGGCACAGTGGTGGGCATCTGTAGTCACAAGTACTTGGGAGGCTCACACCAGAGGGCCAAAAGACCAGGGTGACATAACAAGATCCTTTCTCTCAGTCAAGTTAAACTGAAAAGACTGGTAGGATTGAGCCCCAGCTCTGTCCAGCAGTAAAACCATGCTTTGTCACCTTTTCTTATTCCTCCTCTCACCAAATTTCACTCTCCTACTTCCCAGGATCTTTTCCCAAATGAAGTATATGGTCCTTGCCCCTGGGTCCCTTTTAGGGTAACTCACGTTATGACACCTGTCTTCTCTGACATTCTTCCCATCAAACTCCTAATCTTCTTCCTCATATTAGTTTCTTGCCTTGATTCATCCATTTCTATAAAAAACACCTCTAATCTCTGTAGCCCCCAACCAGCAGACTCTTTGGTCTTCTAGAATATGGTATTCATATTCTCTATTGAGACTTTGGAAAAGACTCCCCTACTGCCCAGGAAGTTGCCAATCCTGGGTGGGCAAGAAGTTCCCTCCCTCCAGTAAGAGCTGGAAATGAGGTGTCAGGATTTGTTTGCTCAGCAAATGACTGGTTCTGGCTAGAGAGATTCTGCCCTACATCTGAATCCCAAGGACTTCAGGCACCCCAATATTTCTCAGAAACAAAGCTGTGAAGATAAACAGAATAGGCATGTTTGGTGACCACAGTGGAGAGTTAGAGCATAGGTGGAGAGAGATCCCACCAGAATGTTACCAGGGAGAAGAGGAATTCAGAGGGTCATGGATAACCAAATAGTAATAACCTCATCAGGGAGGAGCTGGGACACTATATAAGGTACTTTCAGTAAATTTCTGTCTGTAAAATTAGAATGAGAGTACCAAGTCCAAGTCCACATTCTTCATGGAGCTGTTGTTGTGAATGTTAAATGAATATATATATATATATATAATTTTGTAAACTACACCTTAACATACAAAGCTGTGAATGTGGGAGCAATGAGAAGTGTCTCTCACCTAGTACCTCATGATTTTCACATGTGAAATGAACTAAGAGCCTATTTCCTGTGTCTGATTGTTGAGGGTGGGAACTGTAACAGTCAGTGTACATGAAGTTACCCCCTCCATTTCCATGTCAACACAGACAAGTTCCTTCCTTTTTCAGGAAGGCTGAAATTGCATTGAACATGGGTGATACGCGTATCCTGTCTAGTGCTGTTCTTTCAGCTATAGATAAAGACTCACCCAGGGAGAGGATTTACTATGTATTTGAAAGGCTTCCCCAAAATGGGCAACTTCAGCTTAAGGTAAGTAGCCTTTTGATCTTTGTGTTTCATAACAAATGTAGCGGGTATGAATTTTCTCAAACACAAACATTTGTACAATTAAATTATTTCTCTACATTTTTTGGCTCCAAAGTAGAAAATTAATTTTTCCTGCATCAGGGTGCCCTTCTAAATTTTCTTTGTTAACTTATGATGGATTCAACCAATATTAAGTTTCTTCATTGTTTCCTGAGGATTGATCCTAAATTCTGAGGGAAGAAATTACCTGAATAGAACAAGCTGTCTGCTTTCTGAGGTGAAACTAACGTGTTCTCAGGTACCTTCGTCGCAACCAGATCCTCTTCTTATCATAATCTATGTAACTTAATACTCATCATTTCAATCAAAACTTTCTCAAATCTTCTCACCCTTCTCTCCTCCTCCCCTCCCCTCCCCTCCATCACCTCCTTTCCCTTCTTCTCTCTTGACCTTTCTCTTCCCTTTGTCTGCCAGGTTCTAAGCCATTCCCAGAGATATGAAAAAAATCAAACCTTAAAGTTGGTTGATGCTTTTATTCTGCAGCCTCCACTTACTTCCCTCCTCATATTAATGTCCAAGTGGGCAAAGCCTTCAGCCAAAAACTATGTTAGGGAGAACCTCATGTAGTGGTCATCCCACCCTGCTGACTGGTGTCTGCTAGGGCTTCGTGACTGATCAATTAGAATCCAGCAAACTGCAGGATGCAGTAAATTAATACTCCTGGCTTTGCTTATGTTACTGAAACGGCTTGTTTTAATGGAAAGTGGCTGAGCAAGGAAATATGAAGGGACACCAAGGGTTAAGTCACTTGGAGTCTATGTTGATTCTTCCAATAGCTTGCTTATGGTCTGGCCATGCCCCATGTTTCACTTTAGTCCTATAGTAGAAAAATTTCAGTCTCATTCAGATCACAAGCATGAAACATGAAGGTTGGGGAGATAACTCAGTCGTCAAAGTGCTCGCCTTGCAAATGTGAGGATCTGAGTTCATTCCCTAGTGCCCACGTACATGCCACACATGGTGGCACATGCCTAATCCTGGTGCTGGGAAGGCAGAGACAGGTGGATCCCTGAAATCTGCTAGCCAGCCAGCCTAGCCTAATTTGTGAGCTTCAGGCCAATGAGAGACCCTGCCTCAAAAAGAAGTGAACAGCATACCTCTGGCTACATGTGCACACACGACCACACATACATAAATGCATGCATGCATGCATACCATGCACATGTGCATGCACACACATACACACACAATGAAACAAAACAACAAAGCAGGATTAGCTCTTTGGGAAGGTCAGTTGAGTCACTGGTCAAAATGTTTATTTGAAGGGTGGATTAAAAGTAATAGCACCCCTAGCCATCCATCCCCACTGTGATTATTTGAATGCTTGACTCTTAATCTAATAGAGGCACAGACCTACAAAAGCTGCAAGGATTCATTCTATGGGGAACAACTTGATTGTCTTGGAGTGTAGGCACCGTAGAGAGTCAGAGGGAAGAGCAATCACTGATTTAAATTGAGGTACAGCTGTGTCCTTATTTCATTTCAAAGAGTAATGAAGCAGAAATGCAGCGAAAGCTCACACATTTGGGTGGCTTGGGAACTGAACTGTTTTGGATATGCGAAAATCCAGATGGGTCCAGGATCCCGGCAGGGCTCCCCACCATTCGCTGCACCTCCCTCAGGGCTCCCCAAGGTTGGCTGTCTGAGGCTAGGGACCAAGACTCCAGGCCTCCTGAATTCTTGTAAGGGTTCTTGTTTTCTTGTTGCTTCTCTCTGATTCTCTCATTTTGAGTCTCTCTTAATTGTCTTTCTCAGGTGATTCTGGGAGTCAAACTCAAATTTGGGTATGCAAGTGGAGAATTAGATGGGAACAAGAGGGAACAAAAGATGCCTTCCTCTGTATTTGTTTTCTTGGACTAAATCACCAAAAGGAAATGTTCAAGAAAATTGTAGGCTATCTGGCTTAAGGTTCAAACGAGAATCTGTTTGAAAATTTCTACTTGCAAATAGATCTTACAAAGGAAACAAACACAGCTTATGTATACCGATATAACTGACTTTTACTCAGTGAACCCTGAGCATATGTCTGAAGTATCAAATGGGCAAAAATGTTAAGGAGGAATAAATTTTATTAAATAGAGAAGTGATAACACAATGGGAAGAGAGGACACAACTCTTGGTCTAGGAACTGAGAATGTGGAGACAGGAAAACAGCAATATAACGTCATATCATAAATCATTAAAAATGACATTTTCCTTAAATTATATTAGATAACTCTCTATGAGCCACACTTAGGGAAAGCTATGTGTGTACCTTTAGAGTCTAGCAATAAGATTATTGATAAGCTAGAGACTATTTCATTCTATAATAATTTTCCAGTGGTTATCCTGTCTCTCAGCTTAAGAACCTCTTTTAAGGGAAAATGCCATAATTTCTGCAACAAACTTTGTGCAAAATACATGCCTCACTAGTGTTTAGAAGATGCCGATAAAAGCAGTATGGTATTTTCGGTATATTTGCAGCTTTAAAAGTATGAAGTGACAGGGGTTCTGGCCGCTTCCTTTCAGCTTTAGTAAGGCTAGAAAATGGATTGGGGAGTGAATGCATTTGTTCTGTTCTTGTTTTCTTAGATATGTCTGGAAACAATCCACCTTGAAAAAAAATCAGTTTGATTAGTTGAACAATGATATAAACAACAAAAAAGAGGAAACTCCAAAAGAAACACATTTAATTTCTAAGGAATCCATTCTAACAGCTGATTACCCACCTGCTCTCATTAATTGGAATATTTAATCAGTCATGATTGCTTATGATAAATACCTTGGAAATATCGTTGCTGTTGAATTGCCACATGAGTTTGTGAAAAATCTTTTGGTTGAAGCTAGTTTTTTCCCCCCACAAGGGTTTGAAATTGTTTTCATGTATTTCTTTGAAAAGAAAAATAGAAAGTATGATGACAAAAGTAGTGTGAAATTTCCCTGAGGTATTCCTGTGGGAGGTTTTCAGGGGACATGGAGGCTCTCCACTGGCACAGCTGGGGAAGGCCTCGGACAGCTGGCTAATTCTGGCACCTTTCAGACAGGGAGGCACTGGGTGCCTCTCTCAGCTGGCATGCAGTGCTCTCAGGAGGAGGTGGATCTGAACTTGCTGAGGTACACACACACCGGCACAGTGGATTCGCAAGATCGAGACGCCTTCACCTTTTATCTTTGGGATGGTGACAACAGGTCACCTGCATTTGACTGTCACATCATCATCAAAGACGTGGGAAAAGGTACAAAAACAAAGCATGTTTATCAGTGTTTACTGAGGCCAATGGCTGTAGGTGCAAGTGAGCTGGTGTAAGTATACAACATTTGTTTCTGTCTCCTTCCTTCTCTCTCTCTTCCTTTCGTCCCTCTGTCCTTCATCCCTGAAATTTATGACCTGATTCTCTGACTCTTCCCCTTCTTTCCTGGGGATCTCCTAGGTTCATCAGAGTTTCAATCCTATTGTCTATGTGCATCTAGCCTTGCCCACAATGTGGCTACTTGGGCCATTTTTAATGGCTAGGATTTTTTGCTTTAAATACAATTTTGCCAAAGGGCTGAGGTAACCACAGCCCTTGCTTCAGGAAGTGAATAATCCTTTGGAACTAAACATTTCAAATGAAAAATACTTCCAAAATTAGAAAAAAGAAAGGTAGAATAAATGCAGTTCAAGTTTAAAAAAAATAACAGGGAAATTTGTCATTGAAAAGATTGTAAGCGCTGGCTTTTTGCACTTTAAAGGGATTAATGTGGGCTCTTTTGGGACAGGGCAAGGCTACAGATTGTGAGTTTCTTGGGCAGCTCATGGGCACAACACGACTCAGTAGCTTAGAAACAGTGGCTGAAGAAGACTTGTACAAAACGCTCCCAAAGGAGAGTGTAAGCCATTGACCCTGTCACTCCATAATGTTGATTATGACTTATATGAGGAGACTCATATCTTTTTCATCAGCGGTCCCAGGATCTAAACATTCCCTAGATCCTTAACTCATGCCTCACTGACTAATTGTATCTTTGTTTTGCTTTGGTTTCCAGGAAGCTCAGAAATAAATATAATGATTTAAATGCAAAAAAGCTCATATTGTACTAATTTTTTAAATTCTGAGGGAATTTTATTTATCCTTGGCTATATACTATATTTCATTTGTTTGTTTTCTTGTTATAAAATGTGTTTCATGACCAAGTGACTTTCAAATAAACCAGATGCTACTACACACATTTATTTTTCTCTGCAAAAAAAATTGCATTCATTATATGTTCAGGTAAAATATAACGCAATGAACATATTAGGATAGGCAGCTAATATATTCCTCTTACTGGCTCAGCGTACCCTAGCTTTGTAGCAATAGATAAAGCTCTGTTCCAGCAAGCATCTGGGGACTCTTCTGTTGAGCCACTGCTTGATCTCTGAAGATCAGGAAGGAAAATCTCAAGGATTACAATTTTATCATTTAGGAATGAAGCAAAAACATGTCTCTCGTGAACACCTTGCAGTGGCTGAATCACAGTTACAGGCCACATTCAGGGCAGCTGGGCAATGAAAGCTTGAGCCACGCACACCCCCCCGAAAGAAGCTCACTCTGCCACTAGCCACATGTGGTGAGGTTCTGAGAGGGTTTGTGCAAACCTTAACAAGTAGATAGGTATATTTATCTACTAACATTTCAAAAGTTCATAATTTTACTTCTTTGTACATAGTATGTCATCACTATACAATACTGTATCCTGTTTTGCTTCTGTTGTTTTTGTTGTGATTTACTATGACTTTCTTAAGTGGCTCTGGTGTATTATGGTTTGATAGGCATGCATTTTTCTCTAAGTAAAGCTCTATTGAATAGGTTGAATTGTAACCAATGTATAGAGCATTTACTATTTTCCATCTGGGAGCTATTATAAATAAGTTTTAGCTTTCCAGTTGTACTGTTTGTACTGATCTCCACAGTGGTGGAAATGAAGTCATTAGAGTGTCTTTGGGAGAACTTTATGAGATCCAGGTCTGTGGTTGGCCCTCACCCATGCCCTGCCTTCACATTGCTATCATAATAATACATCTCAAAGTAGGAACTCCAGGCAGGAGCTGATGTACTTCTCCTCACACAGGCATTGTGCTCCTGGTGCTTTCTCCATGGGAGCTTTCAGATCCCCCACTGTGGTGGTTTGACTGTGTAATGCCCCCCCCCCCCATGTTTTTAAATACTTAATCCTCATCTGGTGGCACAGTAGAGCTGAGCTGAATAAAGTATGTCACTGAGGCAGCCCTGGGGTTTAATTGCCCAGCCCTGCTTGCTGTTGTCTCTATATCCTTCATACTGGTGTGATGATGGGATTCTGGCTTCCTGCTCCTGCTGTGCTTTCCCCACTATGATGGACTCGCTGCTCTGGAACTTCAAGCCCAATTAAACCCCTTTCTT